>BSBK01006526.1:0-118366 GCA_027943335.1 Chamaecyparis obtusa
ATGTCTTGGCATGGTCGATCACTCGTGCTCGGTTATTTCCTCTATGGTTTTGGTGTTCTTGCTTACCGACTGGATTGTTTTGTTAGATTGGCTTGGCTGGACTGGTGCATTTAATTTGTGTTGCACTCCTTGTGTTATGGATAGACTGTTGGATGTGTGGGGAACTAGATCTAGTGTGTTGCATTCTTCTATGTGGATTTAGTGACCTTTGGGGCCATCTTTGGGAGTTTATTTATTTTTTAAGGCTATGTGAGATTCGATTGATGTTTTAGCATTTAATATTTGTTTGTAAGGATTTCTTGTTTCATCAGCCACTTGTGGCTGGGAATCATATTTAGAGGATGCTTGGGTAGTTGTTTTGGGGCATCAGATTATTGGAAGGGAAGGTTAGTAGCCTGCGAGCTTAGGAGCAAGAATGTTTCTTGGAAGTTTGAGTACAAATTTAGATCTTTCTTGGGTGCCTACGAGTGTGTTGTGTGTGTTATAGGCCTGGATTAGCTGAATGTTGATGTTGGGGAAAATATTTGGATCCTACAAGATCTTGTAGACTGTTACTTGCATTGTAATTGGCCATAACCAAGAAGGCCTTATAGCCTGGCACATTTCATGTAATTAGTAATTGGATGAATATGAAACTTTTGTTTCATTTCAGATCTATTGTTTTTATTATGTATTTCTACTGCATATTAGTTTGGTTGCAAGGTTAGTCAGTCCTTAATTGGATCCACCAACCTTGACTACATCAGGTGGTATTAGAGCGAAGTTTGTTCCTGTTTGAGAAAAGTTTGTTCTTATTGGAGCTGAGTGGATCTTGAGTGTTCATGTTTAGATCTTGATTGGAAGATGCATCTGAGGAGAAATCATGAGATCTCTAAGGAAGAGGAAGCTACTGGTGATTTCAGTATTGATGATTTCGGGCTTTACAGAAACAAGTGCAAGACCTACAAGAGGAATTGAGAAAGAAGAAGCCTACCTTGAAAGAGGATAGTGATGATGAATTTGAGGAAGATCATTTTGAAGAAGATGTCAAGGAAGCTAGAGATCCTAAGGAGAATCGAATTCTAAAAGCTGTGTAAGATTGGGAAAAGACCTAAGATTGAAGTTTCTACATTTTCTGGAAGCCTTAGGCTAGAAGAATTGATTGATTGGATAATGAGATTGATGAATACTTTGAGTATGAAGAAATAGAAGATCCTGATAGGGTTAGATTTGAAAAGATTAATTTGAAAGGTCATGCAAATATCTAGTGGAGAGAGTTTAGTTGGAAAGAGGTAGAAGAGGAAAAGAGAAGATCACTAAGTGAACCGAATGGTTGACAAGTTGAAGAACCAATTTCATTCTAGTGGATTATGAATTGGACATGTTTAAGAAGATGCAAGCTTTGAAGAAGACTAAAAAATTAGTACAGGAGTATACCAAGGATTTTATAGAATCTTGATTAGGACTGGTCATTCTAAAGCTGATAAAGAGAAGGTTTCTAGGTATGTCTATGGTCTAAGACCTAGTATTTAGGAAGAGTTACTTACTGTGTAGATGAAAAAAATTGGTGATGGCTTATCAGATGGAATTGAAGATTGAAGAGAAGCTGAATAGGAAGTATGAAGGAAAATAGGAACAATAGGAATCAAGGTGGTAAAATTGGTGAGACAGTTACTGAGAGTAATGCGACAGAGAATCCTAAGACTGATGTGGGGTCCTAGTAGTGGTCAAGTTACAAGAATACTAGATAGAGAGGAAATTGGAAGAATGAGTTCACTAGCACTTGTTATAACTATGGTGAAGCTGGTCATAGAAGTTGGTAGTGTCCTAAGAAAAGATTTGCATTAGCTACTAAAGAAGACATTGAGATTGTTCCAAAGAAAGGTGAATGTCTTGTCACCAAAAGATTAGCTACATGTGTTCATGAACCAGTGCAACGAAGGAATTTTTTCACAATCAAATATAAGTGCAAGGATAAGGTATGTGATGTCATACTTGATGGGTGGCAGTTCTGAGAACTTTGTTTTAGATGAAATGGGTTAGTAATTGAACTTGGAAAGGAGGAAGCATCCTAATCCTTATCAAATTAGTTGGATTCAAGATGTTTCTAAGGTTAGAGTTTGAAGAAAAATTCTTGGTTAAGTTTCAGATTGGATCTTACCATGATGAGATATTGTGTGATATATTGCCTATGGGTGCTTGTCATCTGTGGCTTGGTAGACCCTGATAGTTTGATAGGAATGTTTTGTTTGATGATCTATGCTAATACCTATGTGGTTAGACATGAAGGAGATTGGCATAAGCTTATACCTTTACAAGAGATAGGGGTTAAGGGATGTGGAGTTATTAGGTGTTATCCTTATGAAAAACCTTAGGAACATAGGGTTAAATGAACCTATTCCTATGAAGTCTAGTTTAAAGAAGGAGAATGATATCTCTGAAGAGTTTGTTGAGATAAGAGATAGATTGTTTTTCTAGTAGAGATGGTACAATAGATGTTGACATTTGTGACACAGAGAGATGCAGATGATATTGAGTTGATTGAAGAGTCTAGAAGGGATGAACCTTACCAAGGCACTGATGTGATCGATAGTGGTCAGAGTCAGTTGTTATCAATTTCCAACTAGAGAGGTAAAAAAAGTGGAAGGAAGAAGGAATTTCTGCATGAGATAGTGAATGAAGTGAAGACTACTTGGGATGAAGGATAAGAAGAGATGTGGGTGAAGAATAGATTCGGCATACCTGTTCTGATTCCCTTGAGCATTCCTAATTTTCTTATGAGAAAATATTTCTTACCTGGGGGTGTCTGATGCAAGAGCATCCTAGGATTCTTGGCAATCCTGTATCAACCAGAAATATGTTTGTCTTTGAAGGTAGATTGTTAGTTTTGATACTGGTTTGGTGGAGTTCCTTTCTCAGTTTGAGAGACTAGTTGTTTGGTTTATGTGGTTACTGGATACTTAGTCTTTGAAGAACACTTAGTGTCTGAAGGCATCGGTTCACTAGCACTTGACAATAACTATGTTCCTCAGTCATGCTTGGCATGGTCGGTCGACTGGTGCTTAGTTATTTCCTTTTTTGCTCGGTGTTCTTGCTTACTGACTAGATTGTTTTGTTAGATCGGCTTGGTTGAGTGGTGCATTTAATTTGGGTTTCCCTCCTCATTTTATGGATTGACCATTGGATGTGTGGGGACCTAGATCTGGCATGTTGCATTCTTCTATGCGGGAGCCATTGAGGCCATCTTTGGGAGTTTATTTATTTTGTAAGGCTATGTGAGAGCTAACTGATGTTTTAGCATTTAATATTTTTTTGTAAGGGTTTCTTGTGTCATCAGCCGACTTGTGGCTGGGAATCAATATTATAGGATGCTTGGGTAGTTGTTTTGGGGCATCAAATTATTGGAAGGAAGGTTAGTAGCCTACGAGCTTAGGAGTAGGAAGATTTCTTGGAAGTTTGGAGTACAAGTTTAGATCTTTCTTGGGTTCCTACCAGTGTGCTATGTGTTGCAGACCTTGACTAAATGAATGCTGATGTTGGGGAAAATATTTGGGATCCTACAAGATCTTGTAGACTATTACTTGCATTGTAATTGGCTGTGCAACTGAAAAGGCCTTACAACCCTAGCACATTTCATGTAATTGGTAATTGGATGAATATAGATTTTTTTTTCATTCAGATCTATTGTTGTTTTTGTGTATTTTCATTGCCTATTGGTTTGCCTGCAAGGTCATTCAGTCCTTAATTGGATCTACTAGCCTTGACTGTATCACTTTGTCAAGTAAAATTCAAATAAACTATGCATGTAAACTAATTGTGCACAAATCTGATCATATATAAAAAGTGGATTGTGTGTCAACTTGTCATAATTCAATATCATATTTAAACTAAAACTCAATTCACTGATCAAATATAAATTGGATGAATGCCTCACCAAGTGTATCGACTTGTATGATCGGGATCACTTCAAATATTATAATAATTTATTCATTAAATAGTAAATAGATCCATTGCAAGTATGATACATCATCAAGTATCACTGACTACAAGTATGATCATCGAGGAATGCAAATAAGCTAGTTAGCATTGTGGCATCAAGGAAAAAAAAAGAGTTAGGAGAAACAAGTTTGGAAACATAAACAAAATTGTACTAGTGTTTGTTCATTCAAAACAAAAAAATATTAAATTAGAAACAAAAAAAAAGTAGAAAATTATGAAATACACCTGAATATGTATGTATGTATGTACATTCGCAAAGTATGTGTGTGTGTGTTTGAATTTATATACACATACATACATTATATATAATGTATATATATTTATGTATGTATATATTCTATGCACCCTAAAATGGTCGCTTAGACTTTGGGCCCCATTGTTCAATTTATCAATTTCCTGAATCAATATTTGCAATATTTTCAAAATTAAATCAATTTCCTTGATCAAATCCTAATTCTATCATTTATTCGATTATATTCTATGGGCTAACCATTTTATCCTAAGTCTTTATTTAATTAAAAGGAATTCCCTCCCCTTTTATTAAATAAAAAGCCCCCACTTTCCTCTTATTCTAAGTTGCACAAGTAAAGCATTATTCTTATTTGATAAAAAGGAGAAAAGGCCTTTTTGTCTCACATGAGGCTCAAAAGTCAACACTTCACTCTCATTGGAGGAGACTTGTGCACATGGATTGATCCCACTTTCAAACTCCACCCTTGATCAACTCTTTTTCCTCTTAATCTCCATCATTCATTGATTCTCACTTTCTATAAAAGAAGAGCTCTTTTCTCATTCAAAGGATCCACTCTTTATGCTAATATTATGCTGGAGGTTTTCTTGGTGACTTTGGAGCTTTGGAGATCTTCTTGCATTCTAGCTTTCATTCTTGCATTCTAGCTTATCTTTCATGGCATTTTAGTTTACTTTCCTTTCATGTTTCTAGCTTAACTCACATAGCTTAATTAGCAAAGGCTTGTAATACTTTCATTTCCATAGCTTAGTTGCATCTTCATTCTAGTATAGCATTGCATTGCATTTCCATTTTGATTCTTGAGGATATTGGCATTCTTGCCCTTGTCTCTTTGAATCTCCCATTCCATGGTTTACTAGCAAGGTTATAGGCTTGATAGCTCTAGTTGAGAGCTTTCTAAACACCCTTGTGAATCCATGCCTAGGGAGCTCTAGGTCACTTTCTCAAGGTTTCCAATCCATGGATTCCCTTGGAAGTAATGACTTAGAGAAGTGCACATTTTGAGTGTACATTTTTGGCACCCACTGTGGGGCAGAATAGCTCCGTTTTGTCCTTTATTTTCATGCATTTCCTCTAATTTTTCATCATATTTTTCTTGTTGTTTTGGCTATTTTTTTTTCCATACTTTCTAAAAAAATATCATACGATAGTTCGCCAGTATTGTATGACAATTTTTTATATACCCGTGTGATACTTTTCTAGTCAAAGTATCGTACGCCCTTGCAGGATTCTATCACACTGGTATATTAATTTTTGTCACCTACATGTAGCATGAAATATCATTCAAAAAGAAAGTATCACATTACTATACTGCAAAGTATCATGCGATTCATTTTCTGATAGAACTATTGCACATGCCTGGCAGTGAGTGATTTTGGTCCTTCCTTGCATGATTTAGATTTGTTTGCTTGCTGGTTTTGATTTGTTGTGATAAGACAGAGTTTAATTTGCAGATTATACTTGATTTTATGGTGCTAACCTTTTTGGTACTAACAAGTTTTGCTTGTAGGTGTGCCCTCATTGCTTGATTATTTTCTAAAAAGAATGCATGTCAAAGCTTCAAATGCACAAGGGCTACTAATCCTTTCTTGCAGGGCTTCTCAAAGAATAAAAACAATCAAGTGTTTTGTTCATTGCTTTCATTTTTGAGTGTGGCATATACTAGTTCTTTCTTTTTTAGGCACTTAATATCTTGTTATTAGGAGTCTTTTTGTGGTAGGAGAGTATGCTCTTCACCCTTGTGGTGAACCAAAAATCTTGACCCATCTTTAGATTTCAAAAGAAAGAGGGCTAATTGAACTTTTCTTGGTGTGTTTGGGAAAGATTTTTGAGATAAGAGAGTATGCTATTAACCCTTGTGGTGAACTATAAATCCTAACCCTCAAAGGTTAATCCACTTCTTGTTTAGTTTAGAATCCTTTAGTGGGCCTGCTCTTGAGAAATCAAGAGGAATGACCCAAGTGGGGACAAGCTAATATCGAGCTATTTCAACCCACTATAAAGTCAAGGCTATCAAGGACACAAAAACTTGGTAGATGTAGTACTTGTCTTTTCTTGGTGTGAGTACTTGTGGGATTGTGACCATGAGAAAAATGCTAAGTAGGAATGCTTAAGGTACTCTTGTGGCTGTGAGGTCTGTTACTTTTCGTAAGGTAAGGAGTCCCTTTGGGGAGCAAGAGGGGTATTATGAATGAAAGCCCTTATTATGAACCATAGATAGAAGCTAGCCAATTTTTCCACTTAACATCTTGGTGCAAGGATTAATCCTAGTGGACTAACCTAGATCACCCCAAGATTACTCACCATTTGTGTTCCTTTGGTTGCGTCATTGGAAATTCCATGAAAAAGCCAACACCTATTGTGGGCAACCACTTTGTGTGAGGCAAAGGGACATCAAGTGTGGGCCAAGTTGTTAAGTATTGAACCTTTGTCTTTTTAGGCTAGTAAGTGCTTGAATTTTCTTCATTGTGATCTACCCGTGTAAACTTTCTTGAACATTAAACATCACAGTAGTGCTCATAGGATTTTTCTCTTTGATATCCCAATTGCATGTCTTGGCAAGGTTTCTTTCACCCTTATGCAAGTGTTTTATGACACATTTGATCACATAATATTTGCAAACCTATTTGTTCTCTGCTATTACTACATTTGAAATCTAAAAATTGAGATTAGCAACCCACAACTTCGCCCAATTACCTTAAAAACTAAGATTTACACACTCACTGGTTAAATATCGTACGATACTACATTAATATCATATGACCTACCTAGATTTTATCGCATCAACTATTTGGAAACCATCACATGACCATAGTATAAAATATCATCTGGGAAAATTGTATCGTCCTAATACCCTGTGAACTGTCACACAATGTCATCCTACTACGTTGTTGTTGTCTGGAATCTGAAGCTGATTTGTGTCCTATTTCTAGTCTCCTTTGGTTGATCTGGGTCAGATCAAGTTGTTTGTCCTATCATTGGAAGCTTTTTTTCACTTGGTATTCTTATTTTTTCACCCTTTTGATTAGTAACCTTTGATTTTACAAGTGATCTTTCTTGGAATTGGTAAGTTAGAGATTGCCCTTGTTGAAAAGACCAACCTTTGGATTCTTTGATAACATGCTTGGAGAGTCTTAGTAGTCTCTTGTCTAATTCATTTCCATCCAAACTCAATTTCAATCAAATATAACTTGGTTAAAATCATCCTCCCGATCCATATGTGTTAGGATACTTATCTGTTGATTAGGCACCTTTGTGGCAGTGTTGATTTACACCTTTTGCAATTTTCTATCTCACCATCTCTCTTTTGGACAATTGAACACTTTTACTATCCTCATTTGATACCAATGTTTCTTAGGGTCATCTTATCTCCAAGTTCTTTTCTTTTCATGTCAGTTAGGACAAGGTATCAAATGAGTCAAGGGAAACGACCTCAAATAGTCTTTAACCAATTACCCCCTATTCAAACTCGCTAAAAACGTAAAGGAAGAGAGCCAGTGTTTGACCAATCACCTAGGAGCGAGTCTGAAGTTTGTTTTAAACCTAAGAGAAATCCTAGTGAGTTAAGTACCTCCTTAGTACCTTCTCAATCAGATATGGATATGAGTTACACCATGAATCGAAAGGAGAGGGAAGTAATGGATCAAAATCTTGACGACATATTTTAGAGACATAGAGACAACATTCTATTTGGTGATTCCTCTCATGACAATCAACCAGAATCACCCCCTATCAATACCAGATATTTGGATGCCCATCAAAGGGCTCAAAGGCATACAAGACAAGCTCACTAAGATGAATGGTCACAATAGGAAGACCAAGACAATGACCTTGTGATGCTCATGTGAATGCATCATATACTAATGAATTGTTCAAACATTCAAGACCAAGTTCTCCACTTCAAACAACTTCAAGGTATACAAGTGAAAGGCTCAAAAGAATCGAGTGAGAAAAGAAATCCTTTTTAGATGAACAAGATGCAAAAAAGGAGAGGTTTAGACTCCTAGAGGCAGAAAGAGAAGCCTTGTTAGAATTGGAAAGGAAACCCTGTCAAGAGGAACAAGATAGACTTTTGGCCCAACAACTTAATGCCCAATTCAACAACATAGGTACCAATAGTGGAAACAAATCCCCATTATCTACACCTTTGAGGACCCCACAAAGAAGAAGGAATTCAAGAACCCCTTCAAGATCTCCTAGTCCTAGATGAAGGACTTCACAACATGCTCATTATAGGAGACAAAAACCTCCTAGAAACTCAAGACAACCCTCACAACGAGCTCATCATGGTTCCCAACATGGAGGTAGTAGCTCAAGTTTTGATGCTCAAGACTTCATGAGGATGAAACAAGAAACACTCTTCCAACAATACATGGAGAGGTATCTAGAGAAAAACAAAGACAAGTTCCTAGAGAGCTTGATCAACAAGGGTGCCAGAGTTCCTTACAACTTTTATGTGGATAGAAAGATCAAGAATCAAGGTCCATCTCAAGAGGAGGAGATCAAGAAACTCAAGTGTATGATGGAAAAGGTATTGGCACCTAAAAGTTCATTCTCACTAGACTCAATTTGTCCTAATCCTTTTGACAAGAGTGTGAGCATGAAAGATTTTCCTAGGAAGGTGGAAATTCCCCAATATGACAAGTATGATGGAAATGGGGATCCACATGACCATGTACACCAATTCTACATTATGAGCTTTGAGTTTCATCAAGATGACTCCTATCTCATTAGGTTATTCCCAAGGAGTCTCAAAGGTCAAGAAATGGAGTGGTTTACCAACATAACTCCCCCTGTCAAGACTTTCAAAGAAATTGTTCATAGATTCATCCGACACTTTGCTTACAATCTTTTGAGATTTGTCACTATGTCAGACCTATGTAACTTAAAACAAAACCAAGGGGAATCCTTTGTTTCTTTCTTGAAAAGATGGAGACGTCAATGTTCTTGCTACTCCAAGACCATTCCTGAAAAGGAGAAGATTTCCATCTTTATTACAAACTTGGTTCCTGAGATGTTGTATGATGTGAGGAAAATGTTCTTTGACTCCTTTGACACCATGGTCGAAACCGCGTGCAGAATTGAGGATGTTTTGAAATAGAAAGGAATTTTGACAAATAACAAAAACAAAAACAATGGTCAAAATAATCACAATGCTAATAAGGACAAAGGGAAAAACTTGCACTGGAATAAGAACAAACAAGTGGTTAATGATGGAGTGGTGGAATCTTCTCAACCTAAGGATCAAGGTGTTCTTCACTTATCTAGTGTTGTTCAAGCAATGAAGCTCAACAAATCCAACCTATTGGTTCTTCAAAAGATTTTAGACTCTATGAGATACCAATATGCTTATGACTAATGTTAAGGAGGGGTTAATTCCAAATGTGGGAAATCTATAAGCAACTGGACCAACTATAGGGACAAGACTTCCCTCTTCACTTTTGGCTCTGCAAAACCAAGGTGGGTACACCTGATCTAGTAGATACAACTCTATTCTTTACTCAATGCTAGATCTTACAATAGATAATAGTGAGAAAGTACTAAATAAAAACCTATTATTCATTGACTCTCCATCACTAGATAAAACAACTATATAAAGTAAATAAAACTCTAAAAGACTGGTATTGATTATATGTTTAGGATTACAAAGATTTTGATCATTCCCCACAAAGCAAAGATAGGAAAATACAAGCCAGTGCCTTATCCATTGGGAAAAATATCATAAGACAGAATGAATACAAAGATGTTTTAAGAATAACTGGCCTTTGAACATAAATACAAACACCCCAACTCTTTCCTACTTATAGAAAATCCTCAAATAAATTCAGTGAACATGCATCCCACCCTGTGAAATATTTAATCCAACCCTAGATCAGAACTCAAAGCCAAATGCATACATATAAATCTCTGAAAGAATTAAAGATTTACAGAAAAAATACAAAGGAGAGAAAAATATTTGAGATTTGTATTAAGTATAACCTTGATCATTTTTATACATCATATCCTAAATAGCAAGCTTGCAAGATAGCAGCAACAACCTGTACTTCTTCTCTATTGCTTGATGAAAAATAATACAAAATGTTACAATCCATGACTGAGCATTAGGGTTTCAAAATTTCTATCTTCTCAACACCTAAACTCTGAATGCCTAAAAATGATCCTGGAAAATCCTTTATATACAAGGAGATGCAACAAGCTATTGATCATTCTAGGGTTTACAAAATTCTAATCTAAAAACTTTTTACAACAACCCTATCGGGTTTACAATAAATACATTGATAAAAAATGGTGAGATATTTGTAGATGAGTCGCCTTGCTTTATGTCTTCAATGTTGTCCTCAACTTCTTTCAACAAATCTAATTGCCATATCTTTACTGTCATTCCTGTAATAAATACCTCTCTACATCTCAACAAACTTCATGACTCAAAAGGTTACAATCTTCATCTATTTTAAGAGGTAGGCAGAGTATTTACTTTTTCTGCATGAGGTATGTACTGATACCTCCACCTATTATACACCTCTTCACTTGGGAACTCAAAATTTGCAAACTCTACATTTTTGCCAGATAACTATTCCCACCTGTCCTCCAATTGACTGATTTCTCGCTGAATAAAATCAAACTTAGACTTGGTAGAAATCAATGTCTCAATAGTATGTATAAAGAATATATTATTTTCTAAAGTCAAAATACTATTCATTCTAGCAGAAAAGTCATCATTTATTTGTGCTCTCCATTTGATCAATTCTTTGAGTTCATTTTTCTCAAAAACTCCTGGGATCAAATCACAACTAGGGAGTGTCAATTCTTTCTTCAGAAAATTTGATTTTCTTTCAAAATCACCCAAAAGTATATCATGTTCTACAAACTTCTTTACATTTTGATGCGGTGGCTTGATCAATGGATCAGGATAATTTTGAGACATGGACAACCATTTGAATAATCTCACATTCAGAGATCTCTCAATCCATTTCCTGAAGACTGGTCCAAACTCACTCTTATGCTTATCCAATGATATAAGTAGTATACTTAGCCTCCTAGCATGGTCAAACAGGACTGTGGGATTCAAATTTGTAGCAAATTGCATCACAGCCTCTGTTACCTTTTCTACATATTTCTACTCTAACAAGCTCTTATCTTTCAAATGCTCTTCCCTTAGCCTGTCCAATTCTTTCCTTTTTCTTTTGAAATGATTTGTTTCCTCAAGTAATTGTTGCTTCTCCCAACTAAGCCTTGCATCTAGGTGTGTTTCTAGGTAAGGTGATGGTGGAAATTCAATGATAGGGCTTGATGAAGAAGCCATTGCAGGTCTACCAGCTATCATTAATTGTGGTGACCTATGATCCTGGGGTCTTGACAATTCAACAATCATCTTTTTCTATTGGATCAGCTCTATCTTAAGCTCATTATAAGACTTAAGTACAATTTCAAATTTAAGCCTCAACTCTTCCTTCTCTTGTGCATCCTTTTCTACCACCTTAACATTAAATTGGGAAGTCTTTAAAATGAGGTTTGAAGCCTCTACACCAGAAGTCTCACCTACCCATTGTAGTAAAAAATTTCTAGCATACTTTGAAGAGAGAACCTCTCTTTTTCCTTTGTTTTCTGCCCTCTTAAGGGACCACATTACTAGGGAAGCATGATCATATAAAAAAGAAATACCTTTAGTAGCTTGTTGAGCTTGTTTTGTAGTAGCAAGAGTCTTTATCTTGCTCTTCCTGACCTGATAAAAAATTATTGCATCAGCAATATCCCATTCTGGTAGAATCAACACCCCTGTAGTATGGATCATAGCCCTTCCCTCCTCAGGAGTAATCTTCTCAAACTGCTTCATCATCTCACCCTTGGTTTTAGTTTCAATCTCTACTATGTCCCTATCAGGGAACTCTTCTTTCTTCTTTTCACAAATTTCTTTAAACTGATTTATCTTCATTCTCCATAAAAATTGAAAAAATGTCGTAGTCTTTACAAACTTGTCATCAACAATAAAAGAGTCACTAGCCTGTTTCAAAATAGGGTCAATTTGCTTACCCTCAAATTCAACAATGGTGAGAACCATTTCTACCTCCTTAGGTGCCTCTGGCATTCCTTCCTGCAATTGATCATTGGAAACAAAAATGTTCTCCTCATTCCTCATTTGTACCAACTGTTCAGCTACCCCATGTTCATCTATGTGTAAGGGGGATTGAGAAGGAGAATAAATATTTTGTTCTGACCCTGATCCCTCTTATCTCTACCTCTTTGGAGAGGGTCCTTGCATTGTCTGATCATCCATAGGCCTCTTTCCTCTAGAATTAGAAGGAAGATCCTCACCTCTCTGCTATGTTGGTAGAAGGATAGTATAACCAGTTCTCTTTTGTACAGTGTAAATTCCCCTTGGGGTCAACTTTGTATATCCTGGCTGGCTTAAAATTTGCATAGCTCTCTTTGGGTCTGTCTTGCTCATAGTAGCCCTTTTCTCATTCATTGTGTGCATGATCCCTTCAAAATGATCCATAAGGGACTCTACCCTTCTAGCGCATGGCTCAAAACCCTTTAATGGATCATAAGTTTTATCAAAATTCCTGATAAAATCTACAGTCATTTTGTATATCACCCATTTCTCCTTCTTAATTTCTTGAGTTTGGAGGTCAAAATCATTCTTTATTATGTCCTCAGGAAAATAGAATTGGTGCTCCATAAGAGCACACCTTATCTTGTCTCTAAACATTCCTGATAAGAAACCCTCATTATCTGCACACCTAAGGGCAGCTATAGGCATCTTGTAGGGTGTCAATACTTGTTTCAAATACACCCATCCTCCTTTAGTGATAACATATTGATGGGCAATTGTAATATCTAAGAAGAAAGTCCCTCTTCCTTTACTAGTGAGAGCAGTCTCCTGTAGGTCACCAATTTGCCTTAAAATTTCAGCATATCCTATCTTCAATGGAACTTGGTAGGGAAAAATGTAAGGTTACTTCTTGCAACCATATACTTGAAAAACTATGGAAATAGGATACAATATAATATCACCAAAATCTTAAGAATTCCCTTGGAGTTCTAGGATTGTAAAAAAATAATAATGTCCTAAGCCTTGAGGCAAAATCCCTATCAAAAGCAATAAAACTAGCATCAGTTCTATCCCATGACAAAGCTGTGGTCCATAACTGGACTGGAAGGGTTTCTCCATTCCTCTCCTTGACAATGTTGACCGTTGAACTGAAAAATTGCTCACCTTTGAACAAGAACATATGCATGAGCATAGAGTACCACCCAAAGGGCCTACTAACCTTCATGTTATTTATTCCCATCAATCCCTCATGGATTAGGTCAACCAAGTGAGAGGCAAAATCAAAGATTAGTGCCAATTGGGGATTTAGAGACTGCATCATCATGATCATATATGGGACAGGCTTATGAGTAGCTTCATCATTCCCCGGGATTAAAGTTAAAGACTTAGAAAAACCCTGTGCTTGTTTACTAAACAAATCCATCCTCAAAGGCTTTGGTGTACTTGAGCTAACAACACACATTGATCCAATTTGGTCTAGAAAATCCCTTAGAGACCCTATCCTCAAGTAATCTTTTAGAGCTTCATATACCTCAGTGAATTCATTAAAATCTATTTTTTATAACCCAACAGAAGGGTCATTCAATGAGAAGACCTCCTTGATCTCATCTTCTGTGATGCTAAGTAAACATTCCGTATTTTTTCATAGGATTATAACACCTAGCAATCTGAATCAGCAATTCTACATCCATAAATACTCCAGGAACTACCAACTTTCCTATATCAAATTGCTAAATGTTACTAAGGGGGGCACATGAATTCCTCTATGAATATGTTGACCTAAAAAAAACAAGACCATTGTGATCTTCTCCCACCCTAGCATCCCTCATCCAATTTCCTCTGTCATGGAGCCCACTATTTACATAATCCTTAGGGTTTCTTGGGATCAATTCCTTCAGTCTTGCTACCCCATTATCTGAATGCGGGAGAAATTTTCATCAAGTCTTCAAAAACACCCCTACTTTGTACTCTATTTTCCCAGACAAATCCTCTTTGGTGGAATTTTAACTAGGGCTTTCAAAACAATGTCTAAATATCACTAGCTAGCAACACAGTTTCTTCACAACTTCCTCAAAGCCTCAAACAATTCTCGAATTTAGAAATTATGACATACTAGGCACCTGCAAAACTTTTCTTGATATCGCTCCAGAAAACAATCCAGTTCACCAAGATGCTTTTGAAAGAGGTAAAGAATGCAACTATCAAATTGGGGTATATAATGTCTGGCCAACCATTTGCAATTCATCTGCACGTACCTCATTAAGTTTGTCATTACTAAAAACTGGCAGCTTCAACATTCACAAGACGCGAGCAACATCACAGAGAAAAAATTTAAATTTGGAATGTTGATCTTCTTTTCTTTTCGGTGCATCAGATGGTCAACAAAAATAGCCATGCAATCCTCTTGTTATTTTCCCCAAACTAGTTCCCAACCAATGAGAAGAGATCAATTTAATCATGTGGGAAAAACAAACAACTTAACTCAATTTTGATCAGAATGGATAGGTGTCAACCTATCACTAAAGCATAGGCATAAGATCCAAACACCTTTTGTAAGCAGTGTAATGACCACCATAGATCCTTTCCCAACTTACTGCGCATTTACCAATTCCCAAAATGATGACCCCACCTTTCTTTTCAAACTTTTCATTGAATCAAAAAATGCCTTGCCGGACAAACCAATAGGCAAAAACCCTAAATTTTTCCTCGATGTTAAGCATACTAACAGCTTAACAAGTCACCTCCTACTTTTGGCTAATAAACAACAAACCTGTCAGCATGACCTAGCGACTGAGGACCCACCTTTCAATCCACATCCTTTAAACAAGATCTAACGGTCATCACTATATCGCTATCCTTAAAAAATGTGCACCTTATCCTAGTAGTATACTGACAACCACAAGATCTTATTGAGCTTTAACTATCTAAGAAGGCTGACCCCACTTTATCTTCATTTAATCCTTCAGTGAGTCAGAGACTACCATGTTTACAAAAATAGATGGGTGGGCCCTTCTCCTTTTCTTTCTCGGTACCAAACACCCTATCAATTGCCACATCATGACTTATTTCAACCAATAGAAAATGAACATATGAGCATGACCTGGTAACTGAGGACCCACCTTTCATATCTCTTCCTTCATAGAGAATCATATGCTTGTCACTAAATCGTGATGCTTAAAAAGAAGTCAACTCAACCCAACGGTATAACGATAGTCATCGATGCATTCCTTTGTTTAATCGTTAGCACAACACCAAAGATGGGCCTGCTGAGATAGATGTCGACCCGTCGCTAAATCACATGTTAGAAATTTTGACAATAGGGAGCCTTAAGATTTAATGACAACTACTCATTTCAAAAGGTTAGTCATTTGGAAAATTTAATGGGAAACTTAGGCTTTGAAAGAAATATTAAAAAAGGGACCCCATTCAAGAACCTAGCAGTATAACATGTAAAGTGGTCATTTTAAAAAGGGGTCAATATTGCACATGTTTATTTGGAAAGTTAGTGAGCCAAAAAAGTAGCATTTAAACATAACAATGCTAAGACTAGCTAGGGTTTAGATCAAACTAGGGTTTTATCCATAATACCTCACAATTAGGTCTAAGAACCAAATTTTCAAAACTTTTAGCATGAGGATACATTTTTTTAGAATAGTGCTAACAGTGGCTCATACTTGGGGATGTTTATCTCTTGTAGATACAATGAGAAAACTAGAATCTCCTGGAAGAGAAGACCCAAACAAAAATTCAACTGGCATTCATAAAACTGCACACAAAACCCTAAACCTAAACCGCCACAGAGATTTAGAGAAATATTTGAGAGAAGTAAAATTTCAAAAATTGCCCATGAATTGGCAATTCCATGACTTCTCCTGTTAGATTCTTCAAAACATATGAACTTGTTCCCCATTTTTCTTCAATGATATATGGGCCTAACCAGATGGGATCAAATTTCCCATGCTTTCCTTTATCTTCTAATCTTGCATTCCACATCAGGACCAAGTCACCACTTAAAAAACTTCTCAGAGTAGTCCTTTTGTCAAACAAGACTTTGCACTGGGCCTATATCTTCTCATTTCTAGTATGTGCATCATTTCTCACTTCATTCAATTGAATCAAATCATTTATTCTAACAGTCATTTCATCTTCCAGATTGTCATCATATGCTTGTATGAACTGATACATCTGTAAAAAATTATTCTAGGGAAATCTTGCATTAATCCCATAGACTAAGTCAAAAGGGGCACACCCTATTGCTTCCTTTACTGTAACCCTGTCAGCCCATAAAGCTTGCAACAACTTGGAATCCTAGGCCCTTTTATTCTTATCTAATACTCTTTTCAAAATTTTGATCAGACTCTTGTTACTGGATTTAGCCTAGCCATTGCCTTGTGGATGGTAAGGAGATGAGTATGAGATTTTAATACCATTATTATGACAAAATTCAACAAACTCCTCTAACCTAAAGCACATTACATTAACAACCACCATGGTCTCTAGGAAACCAAATCTTGTAATGATATTCTACATCATAAAATCTATTACCACCTTACTAGTTGCTTTCTTTGAAGGGATTGCTTCAACCCATTTGGTGAAGTAATCAGTTGCTACCAAAATATAAGAATGTCCTCCACTAGACTTGTTAGGGATTTCACCAATGAAATCCATGCCCCACTTTTGGAAAGGAGCTTGGACGGTAATAGGTTTGAGAGGCAAGTTTCCACTAAATTTCAATTTTCTTGTAAATCTTTGACATGAGTCACATTTCTTTACAAACTGATGGGTATCTTTGAAAAGTGTTGGCCACCAAAAACCTAACTTGATGATCTTGTGAGATGTAGTCTTTGCCATATAGTGTCCTCCACAAATCCCATTATGCATTTCATCCATTAAGAGCTTGGCTTTATCCTGGTCTACACACCTAAGCAAGACACCCTCATTGCTCCTCCACCATAACTCACCACTTATAATTGCATATCTTATGGAATGAAGCTTAATAGTTCTTTTCTTGTTATCATCCAATTCAGGGGGTAGAACCATCTTTTGGAAATATTTAACAATATCCTTATACCACTCACAACAATCCATGTTACACACAAAAGGTTTTTGATCTTCCTCCAACATGTTTATTTGGTTTGCAGTTAGATTGCTTTGAGCCATCAACTTTTCTAGGCCCAACCCTCTCACCAAATTTGTAATATGAATGTCAATATTAAACTCTTGAATCCTATTGATCCATCTACATCTTCTTCCTGAAACTTCTTGCTAGACAAAGATATCCTTAACTGCAGCACTTGGAACATAGGCAACCACTATGGCTCCAACTAGATAACACCCGAATGTTTTGATAGCCTTTACTAAGGCATAAGCCTCTTTCTCAATAATGTCATAGTTTAGTTCTATTTCTTGTAATGTCTTACTAAAAAAAGAAATAGGTTGTTCAAAACCATCAGCATTTTTCTGTAATAGTACTACTGCAATAGTATGGGCAGATGCAAAGGAGAAGATCTGCATAGGTTTGTTGTAATATGGTGTTTTTAAAACTGGGGCATGCTTGATAGCCCTTTTAATGTCATTAAAAGCTTGCATAGCTTCAGAATTCCATTCAACCTTTTCTCCTTTTTTCAACATTCTGGATATGGGAATGCTAATCTCTGCAAAATTTGTAATAAATCTTCTCAAGAAATTGACTTGTCCTAAAAAGGACTAAATTCCTTTGATATTCTTTGGTAGAGATAATATATCAATAGCTTCCACCCTTTCAAGGTCTATTCTAACTCCATACTTTGAAATAATATGCCCTAGAAGTTTTCCCTCTACCACACCAAAAGCACATTTCTTTGGATTCAAAGAAACCCCATACTGTAATGCTCTAATGAAAATCTTTTCTAGATGTTGGCAATGTTGTTCCTCCTTAGCTGAGAATGTTGTTAGATCATCTTGATATACCACCATGAGCCTATCAATAAAATCCACAAAGGCCACATCCATGGCCCTTTGGAAAGTGGCACAAACATTAGTCAACCCAAAGGGCATTCTTACATAAACATACGTCCCCCATAGGGTCGTAAATGTAGTTTAAAATTGCTCTGTGTCTTTAACCATAACCTAATTATAACTAGAAAATCCATCCATCATGGACATCAATTCTGACCCAGTGACCTTCTGCAACATATTTTCCATATTGGGTAGTCCATAATTATCTTTCAGAGAATTTATATTAACGTTTTTAAAATCAACACAAATCCTGATGTCACCATTCTTCTTTCTGATAGGCACCAAATTTGAAACCCAAGTAGAATGTCTAATAGGCTTGATTATTCCAGCATCCATCATCTTCTTAAGTTCTCCCTACATTTTAGGTGCCAAGGTAGGGTTAACATGTCTTAACTTTTGTCTAAAAGGTTTTGTACCTTGTTTTAGTGGAATCTCATGTTGAAAGAGGTCCTCTCTATAAGCTTTAAGATCTTCATAGGACCAGGAAAAAACATGTCTAAACTTTCTAAGAAGATCAATCAATTTTTTTCTAGTTCCAGGGGACAAACACGTACCTATGTAAACCTTCTTGGGTACTATTTTTGTGCCCAAGTTTATTTCTTCAAGCTCATTTGTTTTATTAGTACTAGCAGAGAAAGCTTTGTCCTTATTGTCAAATGCCCTTTCTAGAGAAACCAATCCTTTGGGAACTCTATTTGATTTCAACTGCAAAACTTCTTTTCCAAAAATTACATCTTTACCATTTACTGTATCAACATAAGTACTAAAATTCATTTCTCCATCACCAAAATGAGACTCACATTGGAGAAATCTTAATGTCTTGGTCATCAGAGAAAACCTGCCAATTTTCTACATTATCGGGGATGGAAGGCTTAGCTTGTATCTCTATATTTGATATATCTAAAAATGTAACATCTTCTGGTCTAAGAGCCACATTAGCTAACAAGTTTGCCATTCTATTTTGACTTCTTTCCATCCATCAAATGTTAAAACCACTGAAACTTTCAATTTCATCCCATACTGCATTTCTATACTGCTTTAATTTCTGATTTTTTGAAGCATACTTTGATCTAACTTGGGAGACAACTAACTTAGAATCACCCACTACCTTTAAACACTTTATACCATGGCTTGATGCCAACCTCAGACCTATCAAGAGAGCTTCATATTCTACAACATTATTTGTGCAAGAGAACAACAAAGTAAAGGAGAATTTGAAAGTTTTACCATTTGGAGATATGAGCAATATTCCAGCTCCAGACCCTTCCTTGTTGTTGGCACCATCAAAATACATGGTCCACAAACCGTCAAGGTCAATCCATCCCTCCTGGCTTTCTGACTTATGTATATTTTCAACATCCTCCTCCACCCCCTTATCTTGGATTTTGAAAGCATTGATGACAGTGTCAAGAAAACAATTCATAGTGTCTTCTTCTTCTTCAATCATATGTAGAGTTCTAAGTTCCCTGGAAATCTTAATATTCTATCCTTCAAAGTTAAAAGTAGCAAAGGAAAATTCACATTGTATACTGCCTCCCATAGAAGCACTCCACTTCCTTGATAGTAACATCCCATATTGGGGAGGAATATCCACTACCAAGACACTCATGGTCAATTGTTTGCTAGGGTATGCAACCAGTCTGTAAGTTAGAGCCTTGATAGTGCCCATAATTGGTACTTCCCTTGAATACATTGTTTGACATCTTCCATGAGGTGTATCCACCTTTAACCCTAATGATTTCATAACCTCAGTAGGCATAACAGTGTTTGATGCTCCTAAATCAATCATACAATTCTTTAGCAACTTTCCATTGATTTGCAGGGTCAAGAAGAAAGGATCAACTGTTCCTGCTGTAGTACTAACAAAATTTGTATCCAAATAGATTTGGGGAATTATGGAAACAATCTCCTCATTACAATTTTAATTTTCATCATTCACAGTTGCTACTTGTTTCTCTACCCTTTCTATTTTTTGGGATTCCATGGATACCACACCATTCACCCAATTTAGAGCCTTTTCCTTATCCTCTTCTATTCTCATCATTTCCAGCAATGGGACTTTGATAGTAATCTATGACAACAATTTTCTCATATCAATTGGAACATATTTTGAATCCGAGACATCTGGCTTCAAACTTGCAGCTTCTTTATCAACATTCTGGATGGATATACTTACCGGCTCTTCAATATGGGCTTTATCCTCCTTCTGCAAAGCTGGAACAACTTCAACTATGGGTTTGGATTTTACCTTATAGACAATTTTAGGCTTATCATTTTTCTTTTTTTTGACCTTATCAATAACATTGACATCCTTTAACTTATTCTGGGATGTCTTTACATCTTTTTCTATTTTCTTGATGAAAATACCAGCAGGCTTCTGATTTGGATTACCAACTACTCTATTTCTCAAGTTATAACTTGTTTTGGCTTGGGTAACCATATCATCTATTATCAAGGTGATATCCTCATCAGATGGCATTCTCAAAACAATTATCTCTTTACCCTTCAAAACATTACACTGAATGTTATCAAGCTCACCATCCTCGTATGAAAAGACTTGTTGATGGTATGATTCAATTTTATCCTGGGAATTGAAGATATCCTAATTTTCATCTTCTTCAGTAGAGTTAACTTTATCCCAGACATGGGAGGAAGTCATTCCACATCCCTGGTCATCATAAGGTTGCTCCTCATTACACTCTTGCTCCTCTTGTGAAGAGATACTTTGGGATATGACACAATAATTAGGATCATGTGGTGATTGACAAACAATACACCATGGGACATCTTCCACCACATTCATTAAGTTCATTTGCAATAGATTAGGGGTCCTATCATTTGGTTTTTCTTTTCTCTTAGGAAGAATAGGCTTCCCATCTTTCCATTGAGTATTATAAGGATAGATCTAAATTCTTGGTAATTTGTTGAAATTATTAAAGGCAGGCTTATCACCTCCTTCAACTTTATTATTTCTATTCTCACCAAGCTTTAAGTTTTTTATTTCCTTAAATATTTTCTTTAAGCTATCATCATCCTTTGGTTTAACACTCATAGCCTTTCCTGGATCTTTTCTATTCAATAATTGTGATTTGTTATCTTCCCTTCTTCCCAAATTTTTTGAAATTCTGTGATTACTCTCTATGTTTACAGCTAGTTTATAAGCTTCAATAGGACTCCTTGGGTTCTTATCTCTCAAAAGGTAGCCCATCTTAGAGTCAAAGGCATTTAAATAGGTGACAAGACATACTCTATCATCCAATCTGATGACTTGCAATAGTTTATGCATGGCCTTTTGGAATCTAACATTAAATTCAACAACATCCTTATTGAAATTTTTCTTGATGTTATTAAATTCATTTAACATAAAATCCTCATGTGTTTTATCCCCATACTGTTCCTTGAAACAATGTCTAAGCTGATCCCATGAGCCTATGCTACCATGTGGAAAAGCCCTAAACCAATCCCTTGAATCTTCAGTTAGGGATTGTACAAATAATTTCATGATAACATCATCAGGCACAATGCTGTAATCATCAATCACATCAATAAACTTTTTCAGGTGCTCCTCACAAGTGACAACATTACTTCCAGTGAATTGGGGAAGTTTCTTCCTAATTTCTTCAGGGACGGGGTTAGGATATCTAGGGATGCCTGTGAAGAAAAACTATTTAAATCTTTCATGGACAAGCCCTATATTGGAAATACCAGCACCCTAGGATGTAGATGCATTAGTGTCTTTTATAGAAGGAATCCTGAGCCCTCCTGGTGGGGGAACACCCGTTGTCTATTTAGCCATACTTGCAACATTTCCTCCTTGTGTCATAGTAGAATTAGAAAAGTTAGTGGGTCCTGTAGACTATCTAAGAAAGTCTATCTTCTTTCTCATTTCTACTGCCGAAGCTTCCAATTTTGCTTTTTCCAATTCTTCGGCTAGTAATTCCTGTTCCCTCTTGGCTTTGTCAAGGTCTGCTTCCAAACTTAAATATGAATCTATGGGGATTTTAGGGCCTACAGGTTCATTAATTAAAATGCCCACTACTTTTTGCTTTCCTTTATCCCTTGGATTCCTTGTCTCAAACACCTGTTGGACAATGGGCTGTTCATTTTTCTATTTAGGAATGGGAACATAATTTATGGCTTCTAAATTTAGTAGTTTTATTTTTAACTGGTTAGCCCTCATCATCGCATGCCTAATTTTTTCTTCTCTTTCTTTTTCTCTCTTCTGCCTAATAGCTACTTGTTCATGAATTCTTCTTTCTAATTCATATACTTCCTCAAAGATCTCCTCAGAATCAGGTAAAGTTGCTTCAGATTCAACCTACTATGTTTGAGGCTCCTCTTGTTGATCCTAAGATTCATGGAGGCCTTGGGGTAATGATGAACCAAGGGTGAAAGGAAGGACAAAATCTTGTCCACTTCTACTCTTACTTCTAGATCTCCTCTCCCCTCCATACCATTTGTTAAGGATTATTTTCATATTATGAGGCAACTTTTCACCCTCTCTTTCTATAGGGGAATAATAATCCTCATACTAATTTAGAAACAAATCAACTGCCTCCTCATATTTTGAGGCATTTCCCTCCTGACTAGGAGGAGCAAGGCTTCCCTATCTTGAGTTTCCTTTTTGCTTCTAAGTAAAAGACATTTCATTAGTACTCTTTTCTCTCCTAATTTGACCTCATCTAGATGTGTTTGGAAGTTCACCCTCCAAATTTGCTTCTGGGTGTTCCTTCCTCCAGGACCTTGTATTTTTGAAACTCATTGTGATATAGTAACACCTTATTTAGCACTAGTTACAAAGATATTTAGAGTCACCACCCAGGCCAAATGGGGTTTTCTATGATTTTAAACAAATAGGGGTAGGAAAAACTTTGAAAATGAATCAACTCTGTGTTCAGAGGTAACCAACTGGCTTTTAAACATAAGCAGGCCAGGAGTCTAGCTCAACTTGTACCTACATTATTTTACACAAATCTTACAACTTCCCCAGCAGAGTCACCATTGTGTTGGTGACTCGGATGGGCCAAATCAATTTGGGAAATAAAATATTGGAAATTTGTAATATAACCAGAGATTGTCAACAAATTTATTTATTTGTTATGTTCTCCCCAATAGAGTCGTCATCTTGTTGGTTCTTCAAAAGATTTTACTCTCCATGAGATACCAATATGCTTATGACTGATGTTAAGGAGGGGTTAATTCCAAATGTGGGAAATCTATAAGTAATTGGACCAAATATAGGGACAAGACTGCCCTCTTCACTTTTGGCTTTGCAAAACCAAGGTAGGTACACCTGATCCAATAGATACAACTCTATTCTTTACTCAATACTAGATCTTACAACAGATGATAGTGAGAAAGTACTAAATAAAAACCTATTATTCATTGACTCTCCATCACTAGATAAAATAAATATATAAAGTAAATAAAACTCTAAAAGACTGGTATTGATTATATGTTTAGGATTACAAAGATTTTGATCATTTCCCACAAAGCAAAGATAGGAAAATATAGGCCGGTGCCTTATCCATTGGGAAAAATATCAGAAGACAGAATGAATACAAAGATGTTTTAAGAATAACTAGCCTTTGAACATAAATACAAACACCCCAACTCTTTCCTACTTATAGAAAATCCTCAAATAAATTTAGTGAACATGCATCCCACCTTGAGCAATATTTAATCCAACCCTAGATCAAAACTCAAAGCCAAATACATACATATAAATCTCTAAAAGAATTAAAGATTCATACAACAAATACAAAGGAGAGAGAAAGATTTGAGATTTGTATTAAGTATAACCTTGATTGTTTGTATACATCATATTCTGAATAGCAAGCTTGCAAGATAGAAGTAGCAACCTATAATTCTTCTCTATTGCTTGATGAAAAATAATACAAAATGTTACAATCCTCGATTGAGGGTTAGGGCTTCAAAATTTCTATCTTCTCAACACCTAAACTCACAATGCCTAAAAATGATCATGGAAAATACTTTATATACAAGGAGATGCCACAAGCTACTGATCATTCTAGGGTTTACAAAATTCTAACCTAAAAACTTTTTACAACAACC
The DNA here is from genome assembly GCA_027943335.1 of Chamaecyparis obtusa. Classification (NCBI taxonomy): domain Eukaryota; kingdom Viridiplantae; phylum Streptophyta; class Pinopsida; order Cupressales; family Cupressaceae; genus Chamaecyparis; species Chamaecyparis obtusa. Next base: position 24,354 of record BSBK01006526.1, read on the forward strand.
CTATTAGGTTTACGATAAATACATCGAACAAAACTGGTGAGATATTTGCAGATGAGCCACCTTTCTTTATGTCTTCAATGTTGTCCTTGGCCTCTTTCAAAAAATCTGATTGCCATATCTTCGCTGTAATTCCTACAGTAAATACCTCTCTACATCTCAACAACCTTCATGACTCAAAAGGTTACAATCTTCATCTGTTTTAAGAGATAGGTGGAGTATTTACTTTTTTTGCATGAGGTATGTACTGATACCTCCACCTATTATACACCTCTTCACTTGGGAGCTCAAAATTTGCAAACTCTGCATTTTTGCAGATAACTATTCCCACCTGTCCTCTAATTGATTGATTTCTCACTGAATAAAATCAAACTTAGACTTGGTAGAAATCAATGTCTCAATAGTATGTATAAAGAATAAAGTATTTTCTAAAGTCAAAATACTAGTCATTCTAGCAGAAAAGTCATCATCTATGTGTGCTCGCCATTTGATCAATTCTTTGAGTTCACCATTTTTCTCAAAAACTCCTGGGATCAAATCACAACTGGGGAGTGTCAATTCTTTCTTCAAAAAATTTGATTTTCTTTCAAAATCAACCAAAAGTATATAGAGTTCTACAAACTTCTTCACATTCTGATGTAGTGGCTTGATCAATGGATCAGGATCATTTTGAGACTTGGACAACCATCTGAATAATATCACATTCAGAGATCTCTCAATCCATTTCTTGAAGACTGGTCCAAACTCACTCTTATGCTTATCCAATGATATAAGGTCTCCTAGCATGGTCAAACTGGACTGTGGGATTCAAATTTGTAGAAAATTGCATTACAGCCTCTATTACCTTTTCTTCATATTTCTTCTCTAACAAGCTCTTATCTTTCAAATTCTCTTCCTTCGGCCTGTCCAATTCTTTCCTTTTTCTTTTGAAATGATTTGTTTCCTCAAGTAATTGTTGCTTCTCCCAACTGAGCCTTGCATCTAGTTGTGTTTTTGGGTAAGGTGATGGTGGAAATTCAATGATAGGGCTTGATGAAGAAGCCACTACAAGTCTGTTAGCTATCATTAATTGTGGTGACCTATGATCCTGAGGTCCTGACAATTCAGTAATCAACTTTCCTTTTGGATCAACTCTATCTTAAGCTCATTATAAGACTTAGTTACAGTTTCAAACTTAAGCCTTAACTCTTCCTTCTCTTGTGCATCCTTTTCTACCACCTTAACATTAAATTTGGTAGTCTCTAAAATGAGGTTTGAAGCCTCTACACTAGAAGTCTCACCTACTTGTTGTACTAACACATTTCCAGCATACTCTAAAGAGAGAACCTCTATTTTTCCTTTGTTTTCTTCCCTCTGAAGGGACCACATTACTAGGGCAGCATGATCATTTGAAAAAGAAATAACTTTAGTAGCTTGTAGAGCTTGTTCTACAGTAGTAAGGGTCTTTATCTTGCTCTTCTTGACTTGATAAAAAATTATTGCATCAACAATATCCCATTCTGGTAGAATCAACACCCCTACAGTATGGACCATAGCCCTTCCCTCCTCAGGAGTAATCTTCTCAAACTACTTCATCATCTCACCCTTAGTTTTAGTTTCAATCTCTGCTACATCCCTATCAGGGAACTCTTCTTTCTTCTTTTCACAAATTTCTTTAAACTGATTTATCTTCATTCTCCATATAAATTGAAAAAATGCCCTAGTCCTTACAAACTTGTCATCGACAACAAAAGAGTCACTAGCCTGTTTCAAAATAGGGTCAATTTTCTTACCCTCAAATTCAGCAATAGTGAGATCCATTGCTAGCTCCTTAGGTGCCTCTAGCATTCCTTCTTGTAATTCATCATTCGAAACAAAAATGTTCCCCTCATTCCTCATTTGTACCAACTGTCCAGCTACCCCATGTTCATGTAAGTGTAAGGGGGATTGAGAAGGAGAATAAATATTTTGTCCTGACCCTAATCCCTCTTGTCTCTGCCTCTTTGGAGATGGTCCCTGCATTGTCTGATCATCCATAGGCCTCTTTTCTATGGAAGTAGAAGGAAGATCCTCACCTCTCTGCTGTGTTGGTAGAAGGACAATATAACCGGTTCTCTTTTGTATAGTATAAATTCCCCTTGGGGTCAACTTTGTATATCTTGCGTAGCTTAAAATCTACCTAGCTCTCCCAAGGTCTGTCTTGCTCATAGTAGCCCTTTTCTCATTCATTGCATGCATGATCCCTTCAAAATGCTCGATAAGAGCCTCTACCCTTCTAGCCCATGTCTCAAAACCCTTCAATGGATCATAAGTTTTATCAAAATTCCTGATAAAATCTACAGTCTTTTTGTATATCACTCATTTCTCCTTCTTAATTTCTTGAGTTTGTAGGTCAAACTCATTCCTTATTATGTCCTTAGGAAAATAGAATTGGTGCTCCATAAGAGCACACCTTATCTTGTCTCTAAACATTCCTAATAAGAAACCCTCATTGTCTACACACCTAACCACAATTGTAGGCATCCTATAGGGTTGTAAGACTTGGTTCAAATACACCCATCCTCCTTTAGTGATAACATATTGATGGGAAATTCTAATATCTAGGAAGAAAGTCCCTCTTCCTTTACCAATGAGAGAAGTCTCCTGTAGGTCACCAATTTGCCTTAAAATTTCAGCATATCCTATCTTCAATGGAACTTGGTAGGGAAAAATGGAAGGTGCCTTCTTGCAACTATATACTTGAAAAATTGTGGAAACATGATAAAATATAATATCACCAAAATTATGAACTATGGTAATATCCTGACAATATGCTTTTGGTCTAATCAATCTTAACAATTCCCTTGGAATTCTAGGATTGTCAAAAAACAACAATGTCCTAAGCCTTGAGGCAAAATCCCTATCAAAAGAAATAAAACTAGCATTAGTTCTATCCCATGACAAAGTTGTGGTCCATAAATGAACTGGAAGGGTTTCTCCATTCCTCTCCTTGACAATGTTGATTGTTGAACTGAAAAATTGCTCACCTTTGAACAAGAACATGTGCATGAGCATAGAGTACCACCCAAAGGGCCTACTAACCTTCATGTTATTTATTCCCATCAATCCCTCATGGATTAGGTCAGCCAAGTGAGAGGAAAAATCAAATATTAGTGCCAATTGGGGATGTAGAGACTGCACCATCATGAACATATATGGGATAGGCATATGAGTAGCTTCATCATGCCCTAGGATTAAAGTTGAAGACTTATAAAAATCATGTGCTTGTTTACTAAATAGATCCATCCTAAAAGGCTCTAGTGTACTTGTGCTAACAACACACATTGAGCCAATTTGGTCTAGAAAATCCTTTAGAGGCCATGTCCTCAAGTAATCTTTCTGAGCTTCATATACCTCAGTGAATTCATTAAAATCTATTTTTTATAACCCAACATAAGGGTCATCCAATGAGAAGACCTCCCTGATCTCATCTTCTATGATGCTAATTAAATTATTTCCATTCACATCCTTGATGCATTTTGTCATAGTATCATAATACCATGGAATCTGAATCAGCAATTCTGCATTCATAAACACTCTAGGACCTACCAACTTTCCTATATCAAATTGCCAAATGTTACTAAGGGGGGCACATAAATTCCTCTATGAATATGCCAACCTGACCAAAATAATACCATTGTGATCTTCTCCCACCCTAGCATCCCTCATCTAGTTTCCTCTGTCATGCAGCCCACTATTTACATAATCCCTAAGGTTTCTTGGGACTAATTCCTTCAGTCTTGTTGTCCCATTGTCTGAATGTAGGAGCAATTGCATCAAGTCTTAAAAAAAACCCCTATCTTTGTACTCTATTTTCCCAGACAACTCCCTCTTTGGTTGCATTTTAACTAGGGCTTTCAAAACAAAGTGTAAATACTAGAGAAACCCTAAATATCACCAGCTAGCAACACAATTTCTTCACAACTGCCTCAAAGCCTCAAATAATTCTTTAATTCAAAAATTATGACCTACCAAGTGCCTTCAAAACTTTGCTTGATATCACTCCAGAAAACAATCCAGTTCACCAAGACGCTTATGAAAGAGGTAAAGAATGCAATGATCAAATTGGGGTATATAATGTCTAGCCAACCATTTGCCATTCATCCGCATGTAGCTCATTAAGTTCGCCATTACTGAAAAGTGGTAGCCTCAACATTCACAAGATGCAAGCAACATTATAGAGCATAAATTTAAATTTGGACATTTGATCTTCTTTTCTTTTTGGTGCATGGGACAGTCAACAAAAATATTCACACAACCCTCTTGTTATTTTCCCCAAACTAGATCCCAACCAATGAGAAGAGCTCAATTTAATCATGTGGGAAAAAGAAACAACTTAACTCAATTTTGATCAGAGCGGACAGGTGTCAACCTATCACTAAAGTGTAGGCATAAGATTTGGACACCTTTCCTCAATAGTGTAACGACCACCGTAGATCCTTTCCCAACTTACAGTGCATTTACCAATTCCCAAAATGATGACCCCACCTTTCTTTTTGAACTTTTCATTGAATCAACAAATGCCACGTTGGATAAACCAGCAGGTGGAAACCCTAACTTTTTCCTTGGTGTTAAGCATACTGACAACTTAATAGGTCACCTCCTGCTTTCCACCAATAAAAAACAAACCTGTCAGTGTGACCTGGTGATTGAGGATGCACCTTTCAGTCCACATCCTTTAAACAAGATCTAATGGTCATCACTATATCTCTATCCTTAAAAAATGTGCACCTTATCCCAATGGTATACTGACAACCATGGGATCTTGTTGAGCTTTAACTGTTCGAGAAGGCTGACCCCACTTTAACTTCATCTAATCCTTCATCGAGTCAGAGACTGCCACATTTACAAAAATAGATAGGCAGACCCTTCTCCTTTTCTTTCTCAGTACCAAACACCCTTTCGACTGCCACATCATGACTTATTTCAACCAATAGAAAATGAACATATTAGTGTGACCTTGCAACTAAGGACCCATCTTTCATATCTCTTTCTTCATAGAGAATCAGATGCTTATCTCTAAACTATGATGCTTAAAAAGAAGTCAACTTGACCCAATGGTATAACGATAGTTGTCGATGCATTCCTTTGTTTAATCATTAGCGCAACACCAAAGATGGGCCCGCTGAGACAGATGTCGACCAGTCACTAAATCACATGTTAGAAATTCTGACAACAGGGAGCCTTAAGATTTAACGACAACCACTCATTTCAAAAGGTTAGTCATTTGGAAAATTTAACTGGAAAGTTAGGCTTTGAAAGAAATATTAAAAAAGGGACCGCATTCGACAACCTAGCCGTATAACATGTAAAGTGGTCATTTTAAAAAGGGGTCAATATTGCACATGTTTATTTGGAAAGTTAGTGAGCCAAAAAAGTAACATTTAAACATAACAATGCTAAGACCAACTAGGGTTTAGATCAAACTAGGGTTTTAGCCATAATACCTCACAATTAGGTCTAAGAACCAAATTTTCAAAAGTTTTAGGATGAGGATATATTTTTTTAGAATAGTGCTAACACAACCAACAAGAACATAAGCCAAGATACCAGGAAAGGCCCAAGAAAGAGAGGCGTTAATTTTCAAAGCTTGGTGATGTGTGTGTGAATTTTGTACATGTCTGTGGACACAACACTTCAATAAAACATTAGAAGTTAGCAAAAATAAAAATCATGCAGTGAAATGGAAACTAATCTAACCAGGTGATTTACTACCTTCTAGTAGATGGGAGTATGTATTCTCAGATTATACCGAGATCAGTGACCTTGAGGACACCTAAACGAAGGATTTGAATGCAAAATCTAGATATGAATTAGATGCAAATTAATCTATATTTTTGGTTTTTCTATCCAATAAGATGAAAAATGATATGAAATCTAATCTATATGAAAAACTGATATACAATGATTCTAAGAACTGATATGAAAAATATGAATGATCTTACAAAAGTTGTTGATTCGCTAATGAAGCTTCAATTCTTCAGATGTCAATTCGCTAGCATAAGTTTGCAAATTCTAAGATATGATTATGAAGAGCCGAGCCTTGATTTTATAGAAATCCAGGGCTTTGGGGATGCATGGAAAAAGCCATAAATCACTCAGATAAACTCAGGTTGATTTTTGAGTTATCAAAGAATAAAAGATAATTAATTCACAAAATAATGCAAAATCATGCAAAAATAGCTTTTTAACTCAAATTAGAGTTGAGTTTATTTCTAAAACAACTTGAATTGATTTTTTGATTTCAAGTTTAACTATTTTTTTGAATGTGCATAATAATTATGAATTAAATAAATAAATAAAGTGATTTATTCTCAACTTAACTGATTTTAAGAATTAAAAATAACAATTGATTTATTGGTTAATCAATTATTAAAATCAAACTTTTATTCAAAAATAATATCATTAAATATGACAACTTGCTTTAATTAATTAAATAAGAATTTAATCAATTAATGATAGGAATTTTGATTTATTGTCAAATTTAAATAACAATAATTAAGAATAAATATAATCAAATCCAATTAAATAATTACGTGGCTATATTAAATCTAATTAATTAAATATTTAGAATATTCAATTAATCAAACTTTAGGATAAATAAGATTTATCGCCAAATAATCATTAAATTAAAGATAATTAGGATAAATAGGAATATTACTAGGAATATTCCTCGGTGCAGAATTAAGATAATCAATTAGGATTCGATAATGTTTAGATGTGCCTTAGGTTAGGACTTTGATGTTGATTTCATTTGATTTGATGATGTAGGAGATTAATGAACCTATAGCCTATTTTTGGGGTATTACATTTTGCTCCTCTTTGAATTGCTATGTGAAGCGCAGTGGTTCAAAGACAGTCTATGTATGATATTGAAACTGATGTTTGAAATTGATATTGATATGAAGCAGAAACTGATTGAAGTTTGATATGAAGATAATAGGTCCTGACTGACCAAAGATAATGTTAACTATAACAACAATGAATTGATGATTGTGAAAAAGTGTCGAAACACCTGATTCTGAACCTTATGATTGCGAAGAAGTGAGTGACTGATTCTAGACCTGATTGTCGATAAGAATCACATTGGTATCACATCTGAACCCTTCAGTTACAAAGAACCAAGGAAATAACACTAATGAATTGATGGTTATGAAAATTCGATACAGTTTACAAGATTAAGATAATACCAGATTGATATGGATCTCGATGAATCTAATATGCCCCAAGCAATGATTGATTTGCTCCGAGTGATGAGGTCTTTTGATGAATCAGCAACTAGATGCGGTTGTTGTCTTGTTTACTAAAGAAAGATATGATTTCAAATTAGATATGATTTCAGATTTAGATTACAGACTTTGAATGATATGCAATACTTGGAATGATATGCAATACCATGCCCCCTTCGGGATTAAAATTGAAATTTGACAAGAAAATTCAGCGTCGATAGTTGAGAAGCATGTTAATTGATTGGAGAAGTGGTTAAACATGTTCAAGAATGCATTCTGCACTGTTTAGAGGTCCTAGAGATGAAGTTTGACTAGGTGTGACCATGAGTTGACCATGGTTGACCAAGTTGAAATTTTGATAGTTTGACATAAGATAATCAGTTAAGTTGAATTTTGGATTTCTTTGATGATTGAAGGTTGATTATGCAAGTAGTGAATAATATAAACGATCTCAGATTTTGATTTTGATCACGAAAAAGGACTCTACTTATTGTTTCATTAGAGGAACCTTCATGTGAGATTCAACTCTTATGATATGTTTTTAGCATTTTTGAAGAATCGTTTAAGCATTTAAGTTTAATTCAATAATTTGTGAGATCATGCAAACATGCAAAAATGTAGAGAGACATGCAGTATGAAATGCAACCTAAGAACTAGGACCTAGTCACTGATCATGTGTCGGTTATTCTCATCATTGAATTTTTAGGTAACTGGATAAATCAATACAATGCTCACTAGTTATGAAACCATAAACATATGAATATCAATTTTTATGTGTAGGAATCAATACAATATCCACTAGTCAATCAACCATAGATATATGAATATTGATTTTATTTTTGGAATGTCGGATTAGATATAAGCACCAAGGCACAAACGCTAGGATGACCTGAATATCGTGTCCATTTTGATATAGCAATTTGTATAAGCATCAGAATATGAAAATCGTGATGACCTAAATATGCCTTGCATTCAAACACATCAAAAAGTCAAGAGATCATTCTAAATCCAATGTGAATTACCCGTAGTGACCCTTTATCATTCACATCCTTAGGTAAGATCACGTTTCACAGTAGGAGAAAGAATTCACTCAAAAAGATAATAGTGAGATCAAACTTCCTTGAATTTTTTGGGTATCAATGGTCAAGGTATGCATGGCCATCCAATTTGAGATAGAGGCTCTTACAGATGGACACCATTTCAATCTAGAATTTCCAAAGTTGTTATATTTTCACATACAAGCAGAAGACAACGAAAAGATTATGCCCCTAGTCATCACTCTCTAAATCCTATAAAGGACATCATCAAAGAGCTCAAAGGGACAAAATATGAAAAAATCTCAATGTGAATCAGTAAGCATACAAGGAGATAAAAGCATGAAGCACAGATTGTTTTCAGTTTGTGTTTGATGCTTGATTGCATTGTTGTAGATGCAAAAATCCTTTTTGGAGACGAGACTGACTGACTGACTCAAATGAAGCTTGAAAGGACTCTAACTAGATATGATACGTCTAAGATACATTGGAGTCCATAGGATATGACTTTGATTGCCCCCAAGTTTGAACATTGATAAGATACAGACACTTGAGTTGATTGGTGTATAGACTGACTTATTGAAAACAAGAGTGCATAAACAAACTAGGAAATATGCGCAAATGAAAGCAAGACTGAAAGCTAGGAAAGACCAAGATTGTGTTGATAGATGGATTATTTTTGAACAACTGGTGCCCATTTTCTGGGTTTTCACTATCTTGGTAGAGATTCTATTTTTGCTACCAAGGTGCCTGTTTCTAGGTTTTCACCAAGGCACTTTTTCTTTTTCTCATTTTTTTGTATTTTTCATTTTTCCAATTTTTTTGTACTTTTGATATTTTTACTTTTTTTGTGAATCATCAAGGTGCCCATTGCTAGGTTTTCACCAAGATCATTTTTTCAAGACTTTTTCTAATTTTAAAGATTTTTTTAGGATATTTTACCAAACACCGAATGTCTTAGGCATAGAATTTCTTCAGATGGAGAACATTGATTGGTTCTCAGAGCTGTTCTCCTTTAGTTGTTGAGAGTTGATAGGCACTAGAGCTAAAAGTAGCAGTGATTACAAAGGGACCCAGCTAGTTGGGTTCAAACTTCCCCTTGCATCCTCGATGTGATTAATTTTTGGGATTCTCTCTCAAGACTAGATCACCAACCTGAAATTTTCTGTGTTTGACTTTCTTGTTGTAACATCTAGAGATTCTTTTCTAATATATTCTGAGATGATCATACGCTACTTGTTTGTGCTCATCTAGTAGTTAAAGTTCTTGCAACCTAGACACTCTATAGTCATCATCAGTTACTAGACCATGCATTCTGATTCTTAGTGATGGGATTTCAACCTCAATAGGTAGTACCACTTTAGACCCATAAACTAAAGTGAAAGGTGTAGCCCTAGTAGGCATTCTAATACTTGTTCAGTAGGCCCGGAGAGCTGGATTGATCATGAGATGCTAGTCTCTTCCTATTTTATTAACTATAGGGTGCAAGATTTTCAATAGATTCTTGTTAGAAGCCTCTGCTTGTCCATTCCCTTGAGGATAGTAGATAGATGACCAATGTTGTGTAATCTTGAATTTAGAACATAAATCATCTAGATATTTTTTCTTGAATTGTCCACCATTATCTGTGATTATGGAATGAGGTATCCCATATCTGCATATAATATAGTTCAATATGAACATAGATATTTGTTTTCCAGTTGCTTGTGTCAAAGGGACTGCTTCTACCCATTTTGTAAAATAATCTATGGCTGTGATTATATGGGTATGTCCATTAGAAGAGTGAGGATGTATAGCTCCTATAAGATCAAAGGCCCATTGGTGAAAATGCCATTGTGTAGTGAAGGGAATTAGATCTCTCCTTGGAGCATGAAGTAGGTTACCATGTACTTGGCACTTTTGACAATTCTTAGCAAATTTGATAGCCTCTTTCTCCATTTTAGGCCAATAGTACCCAACCCTAATAAGTTTTCAAGCTAATGTTAAACTGTTTGAGTGTGACCCACAAATACCATCATGGACTTCCTCTAATGCATGTTGAGACTCTTCCCATTCTAAACATCTAAGTAGTGTACCATCTAGACCTCGTTTGTATAGATCATGACCAATGATGACATATCAAGATGCATTAAGGATAAGGTATCTCTTTTCATGGCGGTTGAAGGTATCAGGAATGATTTAGTCTTTGAGATAGGAGAATAGGTTTTTGTATCTGGATGAATCATGACCCACAATAGTGCAAATCATGTAGGTTTCAAGGGAATCATATGCAGGATAAGATAGTGCTTCCACCAAGAACTTGTAGTGTAGCTCATTTTCAGGTTGCTATAATAAAGTAGATAGTGTTGCCATTGCATTGGCAGCCTTGTTCTCTATTCTAGGTATTTTCTCAAATGTGATAGATATGAAATACTTCTTTAGATCATTTACCATTCTCTTTTAAGGATTAAGCTTTTCATCTTTGGTTTGATATGCATCATTGACTTGATGGATAACAAGTTGAGAGTCTCCATTAATGTGTAATTTGGTTATCCTCCACTCAATTGCTATTTTCATGCCATTAAGAAGGGCTTCATATTCAACAATATTATTTGTGTAAGGAAACTTCAATCTAAATGATTTTGGTATTGAGTATCCTTGAGGAGTTATGAACAATATTCCTACTCTTGATCCATTCTATGTATAGGAGCTATCAAAGAATAATTGCCATTGTTGAGAAGAAAGAGTCATGAAAGAGGAATCTGGAAATTCCATTTGCATTGGTGTATCATCAATCATAGGTGCATCTGCTAATTGATTAGCAATAACTTGTCCTTTTATAGCTTTTCTCTCAACATATTCAATGTCAAATTCACTTAAAAGCATGACCCATTTAGCTAATCTACCCATGAGGGGAGCTTTTCTTAGTAGGTATTTGAGTGGATCAATCTTAGCTACCAAATGTGTGGTATGAGCTAACATATAATGTCTCAATTTCTATGATGCAAAGATCACATCTAGACAATCTTTCTCAGTCATTGAATATTTCTTCTCATATGAAACCAATGTCCTATTGTTATAGTATATAGCTCTTTCCTTCTTATTCTCATCATGTTGTGCTAGCAATGCCCCCAGTGATGTATCTATTGCGGAGACATATAATATCAATGGCTTCCCATGAATAGGAGGCATAAAGATAGGAGGATTTGATAGATATTCCTTGATATGCTTAAAGTTGTTCTCACACTCTTCATTCCATGCAAAGGTCACACCTTTATGTAATGTTTTTGTAAAAGGTTGTGATATGTCTGCTAGCTGTGATATGAATCTTCTGATATATTGAACTCTTGCAATGTCCTCATTTGACTGATATTTTTGGGAGGTTGGATCTCCATTATGGCCTTTACTTTAGGTGGATCAACTTCAATGCCTTTCTTTGAGACTATGTATCCTAAGAGTTTTCTAGAAGTGACACCAAAAGAACACTTCTTAGGATTTAGTTTGAAACTAAATTTTTCCATTTTGTCTAGTATCTTGCTCAAGTCATTTAGATGTTCAGCTCTAATCATAGATTTTTCTAAAGTATCATCAACATAATCCTCCATAGTCCTATGCATCATGTCATGAAAAATAGATGTCATAGCCCTCTGATATGTAGCACCAGCATTTTTAAGCCCAAATGGCATGACATTCCAATAGAAGGTACCCCATGCACATGTGAAAGTAGTTTTCTCTTGATCCTCTAGAGCAATTTTTATTTGGTTATATCTAGAAAAACCATCCATTAAGAATACATCTTAAAACCCGCAATCATGTCCACTATCATATCAATGTTAGGTAGTGGAAAATCATCCTTAGGGCATGATCTATTCACATCTCTAAAGTGTGTGCACACTCTGATTGATTTATCTAGTTTTGAAATATGTACAATATTAGATATGCACTCTACATAGTCAATAACTTGGATGAATTCAGCTTTCAGGAGCTTCTCTAATTTAGCTTTTACCAAGAGTGCAACATGAGGATGCATCTTTCTCAATTTTTGCTTAACAGGTTTGACATTTGGAGCTATAGATAAATGGTGCAGTATAAGATTAGGATCCAACCCTGGCATAACTGAATATTTCCATGCAAAGTTGATCTTCTACTTTGTTAGGAATGTTGTAAATTTTTGCTTCTCTTCTTCTGATAATGATTGTGCTACATGGATCAACTATGGTTCTTCTACTATTCCCAAGTTGATGGATTGAGTGGGATCAATTAGAATTGGAGATCTATCCTATAAATGACTCAAAAGGACATCAAATATCTCATCCTTAGGCACCTCAGAGAGGTTTTCACCTTCAGATACATCTTTTATTTTTACTTTTGTAGGTTCTAAGATTGCCACAAAGTGGTTTTCACCCTCAGAACTCCTTTTCTTTTTATTCTTATTTTTTTGACTAAGATACTTGATGTCTGACTCCGTCATGCTGATGCTTGATTCACTAATGGAAGTCCTCATAGGCTCAACTAAATTTAGGTAGCAAGCAAAGGCATAGTCATTTGAAAAGGTATAAATACCATGACTCGGATTTGTGGAGGTTTGATCAAGAAGTTCAGGATATTGGATAGTCAAAGTGGGGAAAGATTGGGAGATAGTGTTTATGGATATGGATCTGTCATCATTGGTACTAACCCAATGCTCAAGTTCAAAGGTGATATTACAACTTAAGACATTCAATTCATGAATAGGCTCAATGTTATTATGGAAGTCCACTTCATCCATCGGTGGATTAGACTCGTTAAGTTCATCATTTCGCTCTAGACTTACATTGAGTTTAGGTGCATATTGGTGTATAACACCAACATGTTTGTGTGTGATAAGCTCATCTTTTTCTGGAATGGTTCCCCATTCATAGTCATTAGATTCTTCATCTATGCCTCTAGGAAATCTAAGAACATGAGTAAAGTTAGGCTGAATACCCCAAGAAGGGTTACCCTCAGATTCTGATTTGAATTCATACTCATGGGAATCTATCTCAAAATAACTACCACCTTCCTCTTTGTCTATTTGATTGTCTTCGAGATGAGCTAGTTCTTGTGTTGCAACTATCTCTTGCTCTATAGTAGGTTCTCTTGTTTCTACTACATTGATTCTTTTTATTGGATCATCTTCAGCTTCAAGGAGGTCTTTAATTTCTTTAGGCAAACACTCATAAGGAATAAGTTCTAAGCTATCTGAATCACTATCTGATGGTTTGGTTTCTTCCTTCTTAAGAAGGGCTTCTCTTGGTGCAATTTTTTCTATGACATGAGAATAATTACCTTTGAGGTGGAAGGGTTTCTTCTTAAAGCCTAAGCCAATAGTATCTTTGTTTGCCCTAGCAGTATGTGAAATAGGTGTTATAATACCTTCTCCTCTAACTCCTAGAGGTCCTTTACCTAGATATCCCATCTTAGCTATCAATTTATCTCTTGGACCATATGACTTAGAAGGGATTTTGGATACTGTAGAGTCACTAGTTGGGACAACTTGTGATATAGGTTCATCCTTGTATAGCCATGCAAGCACAACTTCATCTTCTTCAAATTCTTTCTTGGAGACTTGCTCTGCTACAAAATTCTTTTTATATGCCTCAAGAGGTTCTTTAGATTCTGGTTTGGACTATTTCAAAGATTGTCCATAAGACTTAGGTGAGAAAGGGAGAGATGTCAAAGATAAAACTGGCTCTATAGTATATTCTCCCATACTATTTTCTTTGATATTAACCTCTTTTGCAATGTCTACCATTTTAGATGTGGATGCTTCTTTTGTTGGCTTAAGAGAAGATTCTTTGTTATTGGGCACAAGTTTATCTGCACCTTCTTTCAATGTTTTGCAAGTGGTAGATATGTCTGCTGGGATAGTAACCTCTACTCCTTCATAAGGAAACTTCAAGCATTGGTGGAATGTAGAAGGAATAGCTTGCATTATGTATCCATGGTCTCCCTAGAAGAATCTTGTAAGCCAAAGGTAGATCAAGCACTTGAAATATAGTATCTCTGATGACTGGACCTGCTCTGATAGGTAAGACAATGGTGCCTTTAGAAGATCTTTCTTGTTCATCATAGGCTTTTATAGTTATTTTATTTCTAGGATCAATAGCCATTTCTGAAAATCCCAATTGTGTGACCAAGCTATAAGAACAAATGTTTAGGCTAGCGCCCCCATCTATCAACACACATTTGATTCTATGGTTCTAGATCAAGACTTCTATATGCAAGGGCTGGTTATGTGGGTGACTCAAGGAGTTGTCATCTTCCTCTGAAAAGGAGATATATTACGGAGATGTAAGATGTCCTACCATAGTCTGGAACCTGTCTAAATCAAGGTCATCAGGAACATTGGATCCGAGCAAAGATTTGTCTAGAATAACTCTATGAGCTGGAGATATCCAAAGCAACTCAAACATGGAGATTTTTGCATTAGTGTGTTGGAGTTGTTGAACAATGCTATAAGATGTTGGCCTTATATCTTTAGGATTGGAAGATTTAGAAGCGGTCTTCTGTTTGGAAGCGGAAGAAAGATTGAAGGGCATCTTAGGGACATTTGATGAATCTGGGATTTATCCATTTAGATGTGCCTAAGCTTGTGATCGAGTAACTATGTTAGCTAAAGGATGATCTCTATCTCTTCACACAATAGTGATGACATTTCAATGCTTAGAGAGACAAGGTTCAACCATATTGATAACAACATTATTTCCATGGTAAGCATAATTGACCTTTGCCCCCATATTAGGCTGAGAAGATGAAACTTCTTGGCCATGTTTTAGAAATGGTTTTGTGAATGCTATATGATCGTGATTGCTCTTATGATTGTCAATCATGATGTCTCCCTTATCAATCAGATCTTGAATAGTATGTTTCAAGCATAAGCAGTTATTAGTTTTGTGACCTTTACCCCGATGGAAATCACATAATTCATTTTCTCTCCACCATTTTGGTTTAGGATCAGGATCAAATTGTCAGATCTCAAGAAAAGAGATGATGTTATTAGCCAAAAAAGTTCTCATAGCTAATTCTAAAGATTCTCCTAGAGGAGTGAACTTTCATTTATTATCAGCGGACCAAGATTTGTATTCTAGCTTCTTTTGAGATGGTTCAGACACCTTTTTCTCTGAGGCTTTGATGGCTTGGGTGCCAATAGTTAGATTAAAAGATAGTGCCTTTGATGGGGCATGGATAGTATCAAAAATACCATCTATGATGATGCCTTTATTCTTGTTCCAATTTTTGTTCTTGTCTTTAGAACTGGATCCTGATTCATACTTGTCCTTTTGAAGTGTGATATCTCCTTTTTTCACAAGTACTTTTTCAATTTTGATCGCATTGTCTACCATCTTATCAAAAGATGTATGATCTTGCATTTGTAAAGGGTAGTTGATCTCTAGGACAAGATTATTGATGAAGATTTCCAGTTTATCAATTTTTAGAATAGGTCTAGCATATAGAGAGAATTTCTTCCTCCATCTCTTGAGAAATATCAGGAATGGTTCTCCTGGATATTGTTTGAGATTGTAGATATCGATCATCGTGACTGGATGTTGTATATTGTAGGAGTATTTTTGATAGAAAAATTTGATCAAATCCTCAAAATTTTTGATAGTAGAAGGCAATCTAGAGAACCAATGAATGGCTACTCCTCCCAAAGATCAAGGAAAGAGATGCATCAAATAGGTTGGTTCATGCATGAACTTTATAGATTGTGTACAAAAATCTCTGACATGATCTTGAGGATCTGAGTGTCCATCATACTTATCATATTTTGGCATTTCCACCCTTTTTGGGAATGGTGGCATGTACAAGTCTTTGTCAAATGGAAAAAGACATAGGGCCTCCATGGAGAACTCCTTGGGTTCCTTTTCTTTCTCAAGTTTATTAAGTTTGACTTGCATGAAATGCATCTGTTTCATCATAGCTGTGAGTGGAGTTTCTTCCTCATGCATAATGATATCTTCAACATTAAATTTGGGAGGAAGTTTAGCTCCTTGATGAGCTAATTATAAAAAGTATGCTTCTCTGTCTTCTTTCAAGAAATGCTTCATCATTTGTTTGAAGTTATCATCATTTTGATATTGAGCAATTTCTTCAGGTGTGGGTTCCTAATTTGCACCATGTTGAGATTGAGCTCTTTGAGAGCCAAAGTTTGTCACTGCTTGAGACATGGTAGGAGTTCTCCCTGGGATAGATCAAGGAGGAGTTTGTTGATTACCTCCGTGAGTTGGTGAAGGAGGAATGTAACCAGTTTTTAATTGAAAGTTGCCAAGACTATCATCTTCATAAAGACCAAAATTGTAGAGTTTCTCAAGAGTTGGACCCTTGATAGTAGTTATAGGTAAGGTATGGGATGCTTCTCTAGATTTCTTGTGAGAGGAAGCTCTAGTTTCCACCATTAACCTTGGGTGAAGCAAAAGAATATGATGAAGACAACTGAAGAATGAATTGATTCAAGAAGATTAAATGATGCAACCTTGTCAAGGTTTGATTGATTCAAGCTTAGATTGGACTTAGATGAAGGAGACTATGCCCTGGATTTATGGGTAGATTCCCAAAAGATAGCAGACATGAGATCACAACACAACCATTTTGATGATTGATTGAAGATTGATAGTTATGACAAGGTTTTGACACAAGATGAGAAAGACTCAAATTGATTAAATAGAAGGTTGGATTGGATTCAAAAGGGCCACTTTAGGAAAATGATTGGATTCTCAATAGTTGTTGTTCATTTCCTAACACAGTGATTTGTTTGATAGATTCTGGAAATAGGCTGAAAAGACTGGGTATTTGGCAATTTTGACAACTTTCTGGCAATTTTTCAAAATTTCTCAAATGACTTTTTGCAGACTCGTACGACAGTGGGTATAGGATGAAATGACAATTGACAAACTCATACGACTATTGTAAAACTTGCACGAAAGTTGATAGAAGGGTTTTTGACTTTTTTGAATTGACTGGCAACAAAACTCGTATGACAATATACCAGTTACTATTCAATAATCTGGGGGTTCTGAAATGACAATAGCCAAAATTTGTATGACTTTCTGACTTTACAAGATGAATTTTGACTCTAGAAAGGTGTTTGACATCAAATTTTACAATTTTTGAGATTTTCAGTTTCAGATTGATTGTAATTTTTACTGTCTAGATTTGAAGGTTATAGCAGATTGATTCATTTTCAACAACCAGATAGATAAGCAAGCATGCAAAATAGCAAGCAAGTGATTTCAAGAAACTCTAAAAATAATGAACAGGGGACAAAGCAAACCTGCGCATGAACAATCAAGTGAATGAATTGTGCTAATCCCTGGGAGTGCTAACAGTGTATGTTCCAAAAAGTTTTGCAATAATACATATATTCCTAGAAAATGAAAATTTGGCCTCACTAGGGTTTTTAGTAATGGTTTGAATCTACAACTTTTGTGATCTCAAGAGGGAAAACTCCAATCCAAGTGCACCGGGGTTTTGACATAGTTTGAGAACTTAATCTTTTGGATCTGCTAGGGAGATTTGACAACCCAACAAGAGACCACATCTATGAAGATTTCCTCCACAAGGACATTTATATAGCGGTTGTCACTACCACAATGAAAATGGCTATTATTGCTTGAGGTTCCATCAATGCGGTTGGCCCAATTAAGGGAATTTCCACTATGGTTAACCCTCTCTAAAGGTGACTCACAAAATATACCACATGGAGACTGGTTCCAGATTCAAGGATCTGAGTTTCTGGTACTACCCAAAAAGGGAGTAGAGCATAGTCCTCTAGCCTTTTCACTTTTAACCCAAACAAAGCAGATAGATTAATCTAACACGCTAAGACCAAGATTATCTCACAAAGATCTATGATGTTGACCACTCATGATCTATCAGCCTCTCTGGAGAGAGAATGTATCAATCAGAAGCTGAAGATGCACAAATCTAGTAGAATGTGAGACACTCTCAGTATCCTCCCTACCTACAAGGGTTCCTTCATTTAGAAGAGTTTCACTAGAAACCCACTCTCTCAAGAACCCCAAATAGTGTTCATAGGGCCTATTTACCATGTGTAACAAAGATGCTGAAAAGAAAATCTATGTTCATTTTTATAGCCCAAAATGAAATATGTGATATGAAAGTGATAAAGGTCACACAAGCTTGACATGCAAGAGTTCTTTTTAATCCAAATCAAAATGTTATCAGCTAAAAAGGCTACCTGAATTCCTCACAACGTGCTTGTATACACCCAAAAATGGTCACCTAGACTTTAGCCCCTTTTGCTAAATTATCAATTACTTGCTCTTGATCAAATCCTAGCTCTATCATTTATTCGATTATTTTCTATGGGCTAACCATCTTATTCTAAGTCTTTATTTATTAAAAGGAATATTTCCTCCCCTTTTAATAAATAAAAATCCTCCACTTTTCCTCTTATCCTAAGTTGCACAAATAAAGCATTATTCTTATTTTATAAAAAGGGAAAAAACACTTTTTGTCTCATATGGACACAAAAGTCAACTCCTATTTTCTCATTGGAGGATATTTGTGCACATGGATTGCTCCTCTTTCAAGCTCCACCATTGATTAAATCTTTTTCCTCTTAATATTCATGGTCCATTCCTCCTCATTTCCTTTAAAAGAAGAGCTCTCTTCTTCATTCTAGATCCCCAACTTTTTATGCTAACTTTATGCTGCAGGTTTTCTAGGTCACGTTGGAGTTTTTGAAGATTTGGGGCATTCTTAGCATCTACATCTCATTCTTCCATTCTTAGCTTAGTTTCATATTTATGCTTTCTTAGATTAGCTTCATTTCTATGCTCTAGATTAGCTCACATAGATTAATTAGCTTGGGTTGTAACACTTGCATATTTCCTTTCATAACTTAGCTTGCATTTCCATTTCTAGCATAGCATTGCATTGCATTTTTATTCTTGATTCTTGAGGATATTGGCATTCTTGCCCTTGTCTTCATTGAATCTCCCATTGCATGGTTTACTAGCAAGGTTATTGGCTTAATAGCTCTAGCTGAGAGCATTCTTAAAAACCCTTGCACTCCATGCCTAGGGAGCTATGAATCGATTTGTGAGGGCTCATTCTTGAGTTTCCTTACATTTAATGATTCATAGAAGTGTGAAACATTTATAGCACATAGTGCTTAGTAGATTCTTATCTATTTTTAGCAATTCTCACACTTTTTCTCAATCAAAATCAATAGAAATGAATTAGAAAGAACAAATTTCAATTGTTAATGTTAGCTATTAGTCCAAATCAGGAAAAAAAATTTGGAAAACTGCTTAAAAAAAGTGAAACGACAATTGAAACTTGGCACCAAAACTTGTACAATAGTGGGTCACCTCCTAGATGATAGTCCATAAACTCGTATGACACTAGGTATCAGATCATATGAAAACAAAGATTTCAAATGACACTATAATTTTGATGGTACGATTCTTGATCAAATCAACTGTCATATGATAGTGGGTATCTCTTGGTACGAGTTTCTGACAAAAATCATATGAAAATTGTATGAACAAAAATTAAAAATTGTAGCTTGGAACAAAAAATGACAAGAAGATGATAGAAATTGATAGAAATTGAATGGAAACCCATTTCAGGGCCCCACGGTGGGCGCTAGAAATGTGTGTGTGAATTTTGTACCTGTCTGTGGACACAACACTTCAGTAAAACATTAAAGGTTAGCAAAAATCAAAATTGTGCAGTGAAATGGAAACTAATCTAACCAGTTACTACCTTCTAGTAGATGGGAGTATGTATTCTCAGATTATACCGAGATCAGTGACCTTGAGGACACCTAAACGAAGGATTTGAATGCAAAATCTAGATATGAATTAGATGCAGATTAATCTATATTTTTAGTTTTTCTATGCAATAAGATGAAAAATGATATGGAATCTAATCTATATGAAAAATTTATATACAATGATTCTAAGAACTGATATGAAAAATATGAATGATTTCACAAAAGTTGTTGATTCACAAAAGAAGCTTCAATTCTTCAGATGTCAATTCGCCAGCATAAGTTTGCAAATTCTGAGATATGATTATGAAGAGTTGAGCCTTGATTTTATAGAAATCCATAGCTTTGGGGATGCATGGAAAAAGCCATAAATCACTCAGAATAAACTTAGGTTGATTTTTGAGTTATCAAAGAATAAAAGATAATTAATTCACAAAATCATGCAAAAACAACTTTTTAACTCAAATTAGAGTTGAGTTTATTTCTAAAACAACTTGAATTGATTTTTTGATTTCAAGTTTAACTATTTTTTTGAATGTGCATAATAATTATGAATTAAATAAATAAATAAAGTGATTTATTCTCAACTTAACTGATTTTAAGAATTAAAAATAACAATTGATTTATTGGTTAATCAATTATTAAAATCAAACTTTTATTCAAAAATAATATCATTAAATATGACAACTTGCTTTAATTAATTAAATAAGAATTTAATCAATTAATGATAGGAATTTTGATTTATTGTCAAATTTAAATAACAATAATTAAGAATAAATATAATTAAATCCAATTAAATAATTAAGTGGAAGTATTAAATCTAATTAATTAAATATTTAGAATATTCAATTAATCAAACTTTAGGATAAATAAGATTTATCACCAAATAATCATTAAATTAAAGATAATTAGGATAAATATGAATATTACTGGGAATATTCCCCGATGCAGAATTAAGATAATCAATTAGGATTCAATAATGTTTAGATGTGCCTTAGGTTAGGACTTTGATGTCGATTTCATTCGATTTGATGATGTAGGAGATTAATGAACCTATAGCCCATTTTTGGGGTATTACAGGTGATTCCTTTGAGGATGTCTTCAAAATGCTCATTGCCAACAATCTTGCACATCCTCAAGATCCCGCAAAGCACCATATTCCTCATGTTAAACCACATTGGTGGGATGAGAAAGATTTCTGCAAATTCCACAATGGTATTGGACATTATATCGAACATTGTTGGAAACTAAAGCATATCATCCAAGATCTTATTGAGAGTGGAAAACTTAAGGTGGATGGTTTGAACACTAATGCTGATCACAAGGGTTTTAAAGAACCTTTGCCTAAATATGAGAAGGGGGAAACCTCTAAACCAAAGAATGGCAAGGCCGAGATCAACTACACTTACACAACTGTAGAAAATGTGGTCAACATGCTTGAAGTTGTGGAGGAAAGTGTCAACATGATGAGGAGAAAGGATCCCTATGGTTATGATGTTGAATCTCCTTCTATCTTTGATGAAGAACCTATGGTGGTGCTAAGGGGTCCTCACTCTAGAAGGTCATCCCAAGCTCTTAATGTTGTGATGAGAAGTCAAGGTCCTGTTGTCATTAGAGGACCTAGTTCCAATCCATCCAATAAACCCAAACAAGTGACATCCAAGAATGTCACCACCAAATCAACAGTTGACCCCAAAATGAATTATAACCTTATTGATCAGTTGTAAAGAACTCCGACTTAGATTTCAATCTTTGAGCTCTTAGAGTTGTCCCCAAGACATAGCGTGTCCTTGAGGATGCCTTGAGTGTAGCAAATGTCCCTAAAAAGTTAGATGTCGATCAATTCCAAAACATGGTCAATTATCTTGCCAGCCCTCATTACCTAACCTTTTTAGAGGAAGATGAGAAAGCTTTGAGCCACCCACATAATCTCACCCTTCACATTGAAGTCATGATCCATAAAACTTGTGTCAGGCATGTGTTGATAGATGGGGGTGTTGGGCTTAATATTTTTTCTTTAAGTCTTTTAAAAACATTAGGTTATTCAGAAGAGGTCATTGATCCTAGAAAGAAGATTACCATTAAAGCCTATGATGAGGCAGAAAGAAGTTCCAAGGGGTTATTTGTTCTTCCTATTAGGATTGGCCCCATTGAGAAAGACATTTTGTTTCAAATCATTGATGCTGGTCCTCTGGTATACAATATCTTACTTGGTAGGCCCTGGATCCATGAGATGCAAGTAGTGCCATCCACCTACCATCAGTGTGTTAAGCTCCCCTACAATGGAGTAGAAATCTATATACCTGGGGATAGCACCTTATCTATCAACTCCATTTTAGTAGGGAATCATGTTCCCCTCAATAGAGAAGCAGAGGATTTCAATGCGACTCTAGCATAGTGTAAAGATAAGTTCAAGTCAATAGACCTTGGTAAAGGGGGGTATCAACTGAACTCCTTTACAAAGCTACTAGTTTCACCCAGGTCCTATGGTAAACCTTCCCAAGAGATGAAACCTTCCTCTTTAGCCATGAATTTATTTGGCACATTTTTAGAGTCATCAATCCCTATCCAGGATGAGAAAGAAGAGGTGGCTATTAGGGATTGGATTTATAAAGAAGAAAAATACATGCATAATGAGAACTTCTCTCTCTCTCCTAAGGCTTATGGATGAGGGTATACTCTTGTCAAAAATATGGGCTATCCAGGACATGGCCCTCTTAGTCAAAGATTGGATGCTAGAGCTGAACCTCTCAATCATGCTCTTTTTGGATGCAACTCTAAGAAGATGGTTGGCATAGGATTTGAGAATCATAACAAGAAAACTGCTCCTATCCTTTCTGAGTTAGAAAGTTAAGATGGACCAAAATAAATGCCAAATTTGACAAACCAACAAGATATATGTGAAGATTGGGTCCCTTCCACCAATCTCCTTTAGGGAGCTTCAGACAATCCAATTGCTCATACAACAGTTTCAAGCCTAGAACAAGAAGAGTCCACTGTTGAAGATCTTGTCAAAGAAAATCAATACATGAATGGTGTTAGAGAAGGTGTTACCCTTGGTGACATTAGAGCCTCCATGTCAAGATGTCGTAAACATGCATAGTGTAAACATCCCAATCAAGATTCAGATAAAGATTCACACGAGTATGAATGGGAATCTCTCTCTGATTCTTCCATAGTAGACATGGATGTTGATGTTGTCCATACTTATAGTTCTCATCTTGAGGTAGATGAGGAGTCACATGTAGGATTGGAGGCCTGGAACCCACGTGTTTCCCTAGTGGACGATTCTTCTCTTGGTAGGACAAATCCTAATTTGGGTAACTTAGAAGAATACTTGACAGACTCTAACTCTTTGGTCACCAGAGATGACATCATCTGTATTCACAACCTTGAACTTGCCATTGACTTGTCTCTTGCTAACCCTCATCTCATTAATTGGTCCCAACGTTATCAAGAACCTGAGCTCTTGACATTTGAGAATGACTATGAGATAATCTGTTACCTCAATGCAATTTAACCTGTAGTCTCTTCCACCAGTGAACCAGCTACTATCATGACAGAACTAGACATCAAGTACCTTAGTCAAAAAATAAAAAGAAAAGAAAAAAAGAATAAGAGTTCTGATGGAAAAAACCACTGTGTGGCGGTGTCAAAACCTAAAATAGTAAAAATAAATGATGTATCCAAAGGTAAACACCTCTCTAAGGTGCCTAAGATTAAGGTACTTGGTCATCTCCTGAGTTATTTTCAAGACAGATCTTCAGTGCTTGTTGAGCCAACACAAGAAGTCAACTTGGGTACTGATGAGGCTTCGTAGATGATCCACTTGGCTCAGTCCTTATCGACACAAGAAAGGGAAGCATACACCAAGTTCTTACAAAGAAAGAAGATGAATTTTCTTGGAATTAACAAGATATGCTAGGGTTGGACACTAATCTTATTATGCATCACTTGTCCATATCTCTAGGTGTGAAACTAGTCAAACAAAAATTGAGAAAAATGCATCCTCATATAGCTCTTCTAGTCAAGGCAGAATTAGAAAAACTCCTCAGTGCAGGATTTATAAGAGCTATTGATTATGCTGAATGGATATCAAATATTGTACCAATTTCAAAACATGACAAATCCATTTGAATCTGCACAGACTTTAGAGACCTCAATAGAGTATGCCCAAAAGATGTTTTTCCACTCCCAAATATAGACATGATAGTGGACATGAGGGTTATGAGATCTATTCCTTGATGGATGGTTTTTCTGGGTATAATCAAATCAGCATAGCTCCTAAAGACCATGAAAAGACTGCATTCAGTTGTGCATGGGGTACCTATTGATGGAAAGTTATTCCTTTTGGATTAAAAAATGTAGGAGCTACCTACCAATGAGCTATGACAACTATCTTTCATGACATGATGCATAAGAATATGGAAAATGATGTGGATGACACCTTGGCCAAATCTAAGAAAATGGACAAACACTTAGGTGATTTGGAAGTCATTCTTGATCACATGGAACAATTCCAACTAAGATTAAATCCAAAAAAGTGTACATTTGGTGTTACCTCTGGAAAACTCCTAAGATTCATTATTTCAGCGAAAGGAATAGAGGTAGACCCCGAAAAAGTCCAAGCAATCATGGATATGCCACCCCCTAAAAACATCAATCAAATGAGGAGTCTTTAGGGACATCTACAATCTATAAGGAGGTTCATTTTATAGCTAGCAGATAGAGCTCAACCTCTCAATAAGAACTTGCATAAGGAAGTTCAATGATTTGGAATGAGGATTGTCAAAAAAGAATGGACCAAATCAAGAAATATTTGGAAAATCCTCCTATTTTAATGCCTCCTATCCCAGGGAAGCCACTCATTCTATATGTTTCAGCAACAAAATCTTCATTGGGGGCATTAATAGCCCAACTTGATGAAAAGGGGAAAGAAAGAGCCATATATTACATCAGCCATATGCTTGTTTCATATGAGGTTAATTACACCAGTATTGAAAAATCTTGCGTCGCAGTGGTGTTTGCTTCCAAAAGTTGCGACACTACATGCTTGTGCACATAGTACACCTCATAGAAAAATTGATCCTCTCAAGTATTTTCTTGGTAAGGCTACCCTCATTGGTAGACTTGTTAGATGTATGATGATTCTTTCAGAATTTGACATAGAATACGTTGATCGTAAAGCTATCAAAGGACAAGCTATAGATGATCAATTAGCTGACTTCCAAATTCAAGACAATACACCTATTCAAGTTTCCTTTCTAGATGAGCAGCTCATGTACATGACTAAGAGAACATGGAAGATGTTCTTTGATGCATCTTTTATGCAAAATGGTTTAGGAGCTAGTGTGTTGTTTGTTTCTCCTCATGGGTACATGATTCCTAAATCTTACAAGTTATTATTCCCATGTACAAACAACATTGCTGAGTGTGAAGCTTTGACAAATGGGCTCAAGATGGCCATAGAATGGAGAATCACAGAGCTACATATTTATGGGGATTCAAAGCTGATAATCAACTAGGTTAATGAAGAATATCAAACAAAGGATGATAAATTGGTACCTTATAAGAAAATGGTTGATTCATTGAGATGATATTTCACATTTGTCACATTTTAGCAAATCCTTAGAGTAGAAAAAAAAGCAGCTGATGCTATGGATACACTTTCTTCACTCCTCTAGTTAGAGTAGCATGAATCTAGATTTGAATTCTTGGTGGAAGAGATACATTACCCTATCTATGACTCCCAAGAAAGCCATGTTATCTATACCCTTGTCGGTCAAGAATCATCCCGATATGGTGCCATTTATTCATACCTTTATGATGGCATTATCCATGATACCTTTAACCACTCTGAATGAAGAAACCTTACCTAAAATGCCTCTCACCATTCCCTTATCTCTAGTGATTTGTATAGGAAGGGTCTAGACGGGACACTTCTTAGATGCTTAGAAAAGGAAGAATCCGATCAATTATTAGTTGACATTCATGAGGGCATCTATGGGGGACATTCCAATGGTCTTTCCATGGCCTGAAGGTTTCTTAGGGTGGGGTACTATTGGCCTACCATGCATATGGATGCAATAGCTTTTGCAAAATCCTATGATAAGTGTCAAAACATGGTCACCTAATCCATGCTCTAAGCAGGGAGCTTATTCCTTCTATATCTAATTGGCCATTTCAGTGTTGGGCCTTTAATCTTGTTGGGTAGATTCATCCCAACTCATCAGGTGGACACAAATTTATCATCACTGCTACTGACTACTTTACTAAATGGGTAGAAGCTGTCCCACTTTCTATTGCCTCAGGTAAGATAGTTTCTCTTTTCATCCTAAACCATATCATCTATTGGTATGGCATGCCTTCTGAGATTATCAATGATAATGGAGGTCAATTAAAAAATAAGGACCTTAAGAAACTCTGCCAAAAGTTCAAGATCAACCAACATTGGTCCTCCATTACTTTCTGCAAGGAAATCATCAAGTAGAGGCTTCAAATAAAACCATTCTTAAAATCCTATGTAGAATAGTTCATAATAATGGTAGAGATTGGCACTTATTGATAAATCTAGCTTTGTGGGCTTATAGAATGAGTATTCATACTCCTACTGGGGCTACTCCTTTTTCCCTTACTTATGGTGCTGAAGTAGTGTTACCTTTAGATGTTGAGATTCCTTCACTTAGAGTTTCCCTCAAAGGTCTAGTGATAGATGAAGACTACCATGCCATGAGACTTCAAGAGTTAGAACTTCTTGATGAAAAATGTAAAGGATCATTTGACCATATGAGGGTCTATCAAAGGCGCATGTCCAAGGCCTTCAACAAAAAGGTTCTCCCTAGAGAATTCCAAGTAGGAGATCTTGTCCTGTGAGAAAATCCTAAAAATGAACAACATAGAGATCAAATAGGGAAAATTCAAACCTAATTGGCTTGGACCTTACATCATTACTATAGCTTTTTGGACAGGTGCTTATTTATTATCTACTAAAGAGGGAGAGCAGCTCCCTGATCCTATCGATGTCTTGCACCTGAAGAAGTTCTATCCATGATGCCTATTCTGTCTGGGGGCATCCTTTGTACATATTTATTGATCCTAAATTTTTTTAAAAAAAATTCATATATGATGCTGAAAAAATCCTAAAAAGCATATAAAGTCCTAAAAAAATACAAAAAAATAAAAAAAATAAGAAAAAATTCAAAAAAATAGAAAAATTGCCTTGGTGAAAACCTAGAAACAGGCGCCTTGGTAGCAAAAATACAAAAAAATTGAAAAATTAAAGAATTTGTCAAGTGGTGAAAACTTGGAAATAGGCACTACTTGAGGCCTTTGCACCCTTGTTTCTTAGCACTCATCCTCAACACTTAGCCTTTCTCCATCATGCCTTGTCCTTGTTGCCTTCGTTTGGAATTGGTCTTTGTCTTTGTCTAGGGGGCATAACTATCTTAGCTTTGGTCTCGTGGATGTGTTAGCCTTTAGGACACCTCACAAATAGTTTTTTTCAACACTTCCCCAACTGTGTTTTTCAACATTTCCATAGCATCAAGTGTTCCTCAATGCTTATCAGATATCCTACCTGCAGTCTAGAATGATGTGATATTTCTCACTGGCAGATGCAATACTCAAAGTTTGAATCTATGACCTACACACACGCACTTAAACACTTGGCTCACTGAGACTTGCTTGACTTTATTTCTTTTTGTGCTATCTATGATGATTTCTTTGATGAGTGTTCTCTCCCTAATAGTTTTCAATGATGTAGAGCTAGAAGATTGGGGGCACAAGGACATGTTTTATTTATTTTCTGCTTGTGGGTATATTTTGTTGATCCTAACTATCATGACCATTCATGATTGTTCCACTTGACACTAGGATCTACAATGTATTATCATTGACTATTTTTTGCAAGTGCATGCTTGTAGTCATCTTGACTTTCTTGTGTCTTGATGAAAGCATAATCTTGCTATACCAAACTTAGGGAACCTCACTACACTAGTCATCTTGACCTACATGTCTTTGATGCCTAGGCAGGATTCCCACATACCTATTTGATATGGATCATATTCAAATTCACATAGTTATACTAGTGTGTATTGTATGATCTTGTGATGCTACCAATACAACTCGATGATGATTATTAGAGTCTAATGGCTTTGTGACCTTGCAAGTAAAGCACTTTTCATAGTAGCTTGCATTTTTAGGTTCATGTTAGTTTAGTTTTGCATCTTGCATATGGAGAGAGCTCTCCTTTCATCTTTCACAGACTTGTTAGTCAGTTGCGCTCATTGTTTTCTTCTTCTCAATCATGTCTTTCATTCCTTATCTTTTACATCACATCATTTTCTTGTCATCACAAGGGGTTAATCTTATCACCATATCTATATCATAAAGAGATTATTTTTAGAAACATGAGTCTATATCATACACATGAGGACTAAACATACATCTATGAGAGAGATTATACATGAGCATATATAAGCATATATCATACATTTGAGAAAATAACAAGACAATTATACTAAAACATCCATCACAAGTGAGACAAGTACACAAGATAAATCGTAAATCTAGTCATCTCATATATATATCACAATACAAGTACAATGTGAGATCCCAAAATCTGGATCAAAGTCTCAGGATATGTATGTACATCTAAGCCCTAGACCTAGGACTGACTCTCCCCATCACATGGAGGTGGTGCTAGTAGAGCTGGTGGGCCCATCTTATCACCTGCCATGTTTGATCTCCCTACCCTCTTAGAGTAGAGTGGTTCCCTCTGTCCCTTGGGTACGACTACTATGTATAGACCATGATAATATGCCACCTATGCTGCCTCCCTCCAAATCTCTGTGGCATCCTCTCGTGCTTCCCTCTCATGCTACTCTATCTTGAATCATGCATCTAGTAGCTACTGATCACATATAGAAATTGTAATCCTTAGCTGCTATACCTCAGTCTCTAAGACCTAAATCCTAGCACGGAGATCCTCCCCTCCCCTATTTGTAGGCTGCTCCTGCCCTGCATCCACCCATCAAAAAACTAATCTCACCACATCCTCCTCTCCCTCCTCATCATCTAATACCTATCTCCATGACTATCTCTGGCCACCTAATCTAGATCCATGCCCTACCGCTACTCTCCTCCCTCCTCCCCCTCCTCCATCTCCCCCATCATCATCATCTCCACCCTGTACCTATGGGTCTACATTTGGAACTATGAATCTAGGGAAAGGTTGTCTCTAACACTCTGCCCTATAATTTGCATCAACTCTTGCATTTTCCATGTCAGGTAGATAATCCTAGGGCTCTCTGTGTAACACTATTGTCTCCTATGCCGCTTGCTGGTAGTCCAACATTGACAACCACCCCAATCCCTCATCCTCCCTGCACCTAGCATATGTAGTAGTCTCCTACCCTCTATTGATGACCAAACTACCTCCATACCTGAGAGATAACAAAGCACTCAAAAATCTCTGTATGTCAACCTAGTAGTGTCTAGCTGTACAACATATACCCTAGCTCATGATCCATATCACTCCACTGCTCACACTGTCAGTATGGTCTCCACTCGAAGGCTGTGAGCTCATCTAGAGTAGCCTCCTATAGCATGTCAGATCTTTGTTATGGGGCTATGAAATAAATCCCATGTACTTATATATGTAGGGACATCTTCGTTCTCGAGTCTATATAGGTGGTTTCACAACGACTATGTGCTCCCATGCCCATAACTAAGCCAAGATAGCTCCACATGCCCAAGATCTGCCCTCCCCGTATACAATCTCATGTAGCTTGTGATACATGTTTTCTAGGATGGCTGGGCCCCATGCCATCCATCTAGGGTGTACTTCCAAATCTACTACCAACCTACCCCAGCCTAGTGGGAACCCTCTTTGGCTCCTGTTAGTGATCAAGGCCTGTGCTACTATCAAGCACACAATGCATGCCACTGGGTAGTCTTGAACATACTCCTCAATTAGGAGATCCTAGCTAAGATGTCTATCTATGATAGTCACATTCTAAAAGAGGTCCCAGATGGCCTATTTCACATCTATAGGAGTCTTATTGTAGTATACCTATGCCAATAGAAAATCATGTTAGTTTTCATCATATGAAAACATTACATTAATGAACATCTACAAACATGATTATACTCACTATATCTCCATGGCTGGGTATCCATAGGATTTGGTAGATGTCCTCTAATGTGATCGAGGCCTCTTTGGTTGGCAGATGGAAGGTGTTATGCTCACTGTGCCACCTCTCTACCAAAGCTATCATCAACCCATGGTTTTCCCATATATGGGGTATGTCCAACAGGTACCCGAATCCCATGCTGATCAGGTCATCTCTACTAGGAGTATCTAAATCCATGACACAGTGTAAACCAGCTACCCTTAGTGCTCTGATGGTGAGCATCAAAAAAGCCTCCTACAAACCATAAACCCACAAACTAGATGTCAGAACATATCACGTTGGATGTCTAAAAATAGTACAAGTAATATCAAATGAAAAAATTGTTTGTACCCATGTTATATTGTTCAAATTAAAACCATATGATACTTCTCATTATACTACTATGATATTATTTTTTGATATAGTATCATGCGAGACTTACTTCAATAGCAGTGCGATACTCTTGCCTTATCTGATAGTTCGCACAAGGTTGTATGATGTTTCACCCAGTATCATGTGATACTTTCTAGAACAGCTGTGCGACACTTTGTGGACCCACAAACTATCACACGATATAGAATATAGTACATGTGTGATACTTTCTAAGTGTTGTATGATGTTTCACATGCATATAATTTGAAATATTAAAAAACATGTTTTAAATGCATTAAACAACTCAAAAGGCTAGTTTTTCTAAAAACTTACCGGGACACCATAGTGAGGAGGCCGGTTGTGCAACCGACCATGCTCAAATCGATGTGTGTGGATGGGAATTGTTGCCTGCTAAGCCATAATCTCTCTATGAGCTCTCAAAGTTCTTCAATATCACAAAAGATGAATGAATTTGAAAATGACCTTTTTACCCCCTATATAACATTTTGACTTTTTGACCTAATTTTCAAAATATCTCAGAATTGTGCAAAAATTGCACCATTAGCTAATTTCGACGTCCTGAATCCATTTTTAGGATCAAAATCAAAATCTAAGTTCATCTTGATAGTCAAAATCACATTTAAAATTTTCATCTTCTTCTGTGTAGTTGGCTGACTATTTGAGGCTTGATCCTTCGATCTTCACTGGGGCATCTTCATTTCTTCATCTCCATCTCTCTCACTACCCTAGTCTTCCATTCATCTCCTTCACTTCATATCTCTAAGGTTTGACTTCATCTTTACCCTATATCTTTCTCAACCAAACCTAGTCAAACTGGGGCATACCTTCACTGCTTGATGGTTATTGTATCATCTTTAATCTTCGATTATGATTTCTAGCGATTTGACCAAATTTATCAATTTACTATTTCTCCTCTACCTGATTTTGATTTCAATTCCGAGGGGGAAGTAACTATCAAACTTCAATCCTTGATTCAGTTTTATCAAACCTTGCTTGAGATTCTTATCTCTTATCTGAGGCTTGACAATTACCTATTTATAGGGGTGTTGGCCTTGTCTTTTTCAATTAGCTTATCTTTTTCCTGATGTGTTCCCATCCGTTGATCACATGTCTGGGTTGTTTTGTGATCCCAAATTGATCTCACATTTCAACTTCATTCTTTGACTACATGTGATCCCAAATCGATCTCACATTAGTCAAAGAGGAGCAAATGTATGCACCCTAAAATGGTCACCTAGACTTTAGGCCCCATTCTTCAATTTATCAATTTCTTGAATCAATATTTACAATATTTTCAAAATTAAATCAATTTCCTTGACCAAATCCTAATTCTATCATTTATTTGATTATATTCTATGGGCTAACCATTTTATCCTAAGTCTTTATTTAATTAAAAGGAATTCCCTCCCCTTTTATTAAATAAAAAGCCCCCACTTTCCTCTTATTCTAAGTTGCACAAGTAAAGCATTATTCTTATTTTATAAAAATGAGAAAAGACCCTTTTGTCTCACATGAGGCTCAAAAGTCAACACTTCACTCTCATTGGAGGAGACTTGTGCACATGGATTGATCCCACTTTCAAACTCCACCCTTGATCAACTCTTTTTCCTCTTAATCTCCATTGTCCATTGATTCTCACTTTCTATAAAAGAAGAGCTCTTTTCTCATTCAAAGGATCCACTCTTTATGCTAATATTATGCTACAAGTTTTCTTGGTGACTTTGGAGCTTTGGAGATCTTTCATTCTAGCTTTCATTCTTGCATTTAGCTTAGTTTTCATGGAATTTTAGTTTACTTTCCTTTCATGTTTCTAGCTTAACTCACATAGCTTAATTAGAAAAGGCTTGTAATACTTTCATTTCCATATCTTAGTTGCATCTTCATTCTAGTATAGCATTGCATTGCATTTCCATTTTGATTCTTGAGGATATTGGCATTCTTGCCCTTATCTCTTTGAATCTCCCATTGCATGGTTTACTAGCAAGGTTATAGGCTTTATAGCTCTAGCTGAGAGCATTCTAAACACCCTTGTGACTCCATGCCTAGGGAGCTCTAGGTCACTCTCTCAAAGTTTCCAATCCATGGATTCCCTTGGAAGTAATGACTTAGAGAAGTGCACATTTTGAGTGTGTGTGTGTGTGTCTATATATATATATATATATATATATATATATATATATATAATGTATGTATGTACACGTATGTATGGATGTATGTATGTATGTATATGTGTATGTGTATGTGTATATATGTATGTGTGTGTGTACATAAACACACATTATTGGATATTTATCATTGATAATTTTGTTGAAGGATAATGTTGTGCATAGGTTATACTGGTTGCCATTGATGTCAACATACTTCTATTGACCTATGTTATTATTGCTCTAGAAATTTTGTGGTTTTATCATCATGTTTAGGTCCACATTGCTCCATAAATACAAATACAGGTTTGCAGTTTAGGCAATATGTTTTATTGTAGTAGATGTTTCTCTTATCAATTTTTTATGTGTTATGAATATTTAACATCAAGATACATGGTTTATAAGTTTATCTTGTTTGTTTCTCTATTCCTTCAAAAGATAACAAGTTATTAGGGTATTACCATTTCATCACTTTGATGTTTTTGGTCCTATGGTTTTTGGATAAGACAAAGCATTGTCTCTCATTTATGAATTCTACTTGATATTAACTTTTGATATATCTTGGCTAACCTATGTAAGTGAAATGTATGAAGCATTTTTGTGGAATCATGTAAAGTATTTTTGAACCTAACTTAGAAATTGAAGTATGAATAGATTAGCGTGTGGACACACACACACACACACACACACACACACACATAGAGAGAGAGAGAGAGAGAGAGAGAGAGAGAGAAGATATATATATATATATATATATATATATATATATATATATATATATATATATATATATATATATATATATATATATATATATATATATATATATATATATATACAGAGAGAGAGAGAGAGAGAGAGAGAGAGAGAGAGAGAGAGAGAGAGAGAGATTTTGGTAAAATTTTGGTGAGAGATTTTAAATATCCGATATGTTTAGATATCCGATATATTCAGATATCCAATTCTATTTACTTGTGAAAAGTAAAAACTATATTCTCTGGGTCCCTTAAGAGAGGCAAATTTAGCTTGGTAACTCAACCTAACACTTAATAGTAATGTTTTGAATTAGATATAGTTTAGAGAATTAGGAAAGATCTTTTCTTCAAACATGATTTGTAATGAGAAACAACAACTGAATTTTTCTTAAATGGGCATCCCTTTGAGGGAAAATTGTATACAAAATGATTTTGAAAAAATACTTGCATAGTTGATTTGATGACAGATAGTTTCAGCCCAAGTCCTCTTGAAAGTATCCAGCACATGATTTTTCTATAGACTCGTAATTTTGGTGGTCTGACTATATTGAGTAAGTAGATGTTAATGGACTTCCCCTCGATTGAATACAATCAATTAATTTTTTAAAACTCAAAAATAAATTTCACAGAGATGTGGAACCACCGTATGCTCATCATCTATCTTAGAAATTGACAGTGGCATAAAAATTGATGTAAGAACATTTAAGGTAAATTGTCCACAAAAAGGTATATGAAACCATTAAATATACATTAAAAAGTGGAGGCGAAGGCCCTAGATGTGAGTTGGTTACAAAAGAATACAATGTTGTTGATTTTATTTTAGATTTTAGGAAGAATCTTATTTACAAGTATGCAAGGCATAGTCATAGGTCTTAGTGGTTGGATCAACAATTTAGGATGTGTCAGTTGAAAGTTGCATCACTAGGTTTCTTCTAAACCATTCATCCTGTCACTGAATGGACTATGCCATTAGCTCCATTTGGGTGAGTAAATGCTAGTGATAACCTCCTTTTGACCACTGAGTCACTAGAACGTTCTAGACCATACTGGACCAAAGTGTCCCCAAGGTGCACTAAGCACGATTGGGAAGTGATCTTTTGAGGCTCATATCTTGGACCCTGTGAGAGGTATCACTAATCTATGACATGCTATAGGACCATGTTTCTGAGGCCTACAATAACCTCTCTCCATTCTGGGAGATTCAAATGTTTTTGAATTTGGCATGCTAGTCTCTCTTGATGCCAAAACTTGCAGTAAGGGTCAGTTGAAAGTTTCACCACTAGGTTTCTTCCAGACCATTTGTCCCAGCACTGAATGGACTATGCCATTAGCTCTAGTTGGGTGGGTAAATGCTAGTGACAACCTCATTTCAACCACTGAGTCACTAGAACATTTCAGACCATGCCGGACTAAAGTGTCCCCAAGGTGCACTAAGCACAATTGTGCAACAATCTTTCAAGGATCATAACTTAGACTCTGTGAGAGGTATCGGTGATCTGTGAGATGCTAAAAGACTATGTTTCTAATTCCTACAATAATCTCTCTCCATTTTGGGAGATTTGAATTTGTTTAAATTTGGGACGCCAGTATCGCTTGATGCCAAAACTTACAATTAGGGTTAGTTGAAAGTTGCACCACTGGGTTTCTTCCGAACCATTCATCCTGAAACTGAATAGACTATTCCATTAGCTCCAGTTGGGTAGGTAAATGCTAGTGACAACCCCATTTTGACAACTAAGTCACTAGAACATTCCAGACCATGCTGAACCAAAGTGTCCCCAAGGTGCACTAGGCACAATTGGGAAGCCATCTTTCGAGGCTTGTATCTCAGACCTCATGAGAGCTATCAGTGATCCATGAGATGCTATAAGAATGTGTTTTTGAGGCCTATAATAACCTCTCTCCATTCTAGGAGATTCAAATTTGTTTGAATTTGGCATGCCAATCTTGCTTGATGCCAAAATTTGCAGTGAGGTTCAGTTGAAAGTTGCACCACTGGGTTCCTTCCAAACCATTCATCCTGACACCAAATAGACTATGCCATTAGCTCCGATTGGGTAGGGAAACACTAGTGACAACCCTATTTTGACCACTGATTCACTAGAATGTTTCAGACCATGCCATACCAAAGTGTCCCCAAGGTGCACTAAGCACGATTGGGCAACACTCTTTCGAGGCTCATATCTCAGACCCCATGAGAGGTATCAACAATCTATGAAATGCTACAGGATTTCATTTCTAAGGTCTACAATAACCTCTCTTCATTCTGAGGGATTCAAATTTTTTAGAATTTGGCACACCAGTCTAGCTTGATGCCAAAACTTGTAGTGAGGGTCAGTTGAGAGTTGCACCACTAGGTTTCTTTCAAACCATTCATCTCAGCACCGACTAGACTATGCCATTAGCTCTGGTTGGGTGGGTAAATGTTAGTGACAACCATGTTTTGACCACTGATTCACTAGAACTTTCTAGACCATGTTGGACCAAAGTGTCCCTAAGGTGCACTAAGCATGATTGGGTAGTGATCTTTCGAGGGTTGTATCTTAGACCCCATGAGAGGTATCTACGAACCATGAGATGCTACATGACCATGTTTATGAGGCCTACAATAACCTCTCTCCATTTTGGGAGATTCAAAATTTTTTAAATTTGGCATGCCAGTCTCGCTTGATGCCAAAACTTGTAGTGAGGGTCAGTTGAAAGTTGCACCACTAGGTTTCTTCCAAACCACTCATGCTAGCACCAAATAGATGTTAGAAAGTAAAGTCCATGAAGATAATTGAGAGCATGGTGGGTGAATTAGTTATCAGATAAATAAAATTTTTATCACCTTTAATAGATTTTAACCATGTAAGCAATGTAATTAAAAACCATAGAAAGATATACATACACAATGACACAGTAACACAAGATATGTTGACTAGGGAACCTCTTGATCAAAGAGTAAACCCCAGTGGGAATGATTCCCACAAAAGATGCACTAATATGAAAGTTCTTTGTGAGAGGATGGACTCTATTAGGATTCTTATGAAATACATTCATTACATATGAATCTCTGCTAGGAGACTTTGAATCCCAGTTACAAGATTCTAACCTGGTTAGGAGCTATGGAAGATAGAAGGACCCACTATCCAAACAAATTCAAGGGAAAGATCAATGAACATACTATCCAAGTGATCTCTATATTACTCAATAGAATAATACCAAAAAATTACTAATCTCAACAACTTATTACTTCTCCTCTGACTGTGCCAAATTGCACCAACTGCTTCAGCAAATCTCAATACCAGATCTCTATACTTCACATATCCTCTTACAACAAGTATTACTCAAATCCACAATTCAATTTCACAAAATCTTTCTCAACCTTACATTATGATAAGGAAAATAATCCTTCCTTTATACCACACTCAAATAATTACAAATGAGTTAGCATACAAATTACAAAATAAAATCTTCCACACGTTACATAAAAATTCTATAATTACATAAAACCGTCGGCTTCCAATTAAGATAACTTTCCACTCATGCAACCTCTAACCTTTCTTTCATGTACACATCACAATAATCATGTCTTCATCATCTGTAGAATCTCGCTTGCTCAGATTCTATCCTGATTAGGAGATATCATCCAATTTCCACAAACCGCTACTCAGGAACACTGCCTGAATACTGCTTCAACTGAATTACACATAACTATCATGAATAGATGAATTTACATATGTGCTCTTAACCAAAATCTTATGAAACATCATAGATTAAATCCTCAACTCCTCATAGCTTGATCTTAAATATCCCACATACGCTAATTCAAACATTCTCTACTACTTTGCTAATCTTCAATAGATCACTGCATTGACATCAATGACAATCACAATCATGAATGCAACAAAAACTGCTATAGAATGAATATGAATACTCCCCCATAGGATATATTTAGCATTCATTCCTACCAATCTCCCCCATTGGCATTGATGGCAACATAGATGAAAAAACATCCAAGTTCCATGAATACCAACACTGCAACACTACTCTGAAATATTTTCAAATCCTCTTCATCAATTAAATCTTACTTTATTTTCCTACTCATGCTCAAATAATTTTAGTTTTCCATTTTATATTTCTTTTAACCTTCTCCCTCAAATTATCTTTAATTATATGATTTTTCATGTACCCTTCTCCCCCATTGACATCAATGACAAATGATGCATCACTATGTCAACAACAACTTCAATGTCAAAAGACACTTTTTAGAAAATACATTCACTAGAGTCCTTATGACTCAGCTCAAAAACACATACTCCCCCATAGAGGAAGTACCGACATCCAGTCTAGAAGAAAGATAAGGCTCATATACCACTGGACTGATGCAACAATCTGCATCACTTCTCAAAAGTAGGCTAGGGCATAACCCCAAGCATACCTCTCAGATACTCAAATGTATCCTTAGGAAAAGGCTTTGTAAATATGTTTGCAATCTACTCTTTTGTACTTATATATTCAAGTCTAACTTCTTTCTTTGCAACTTTCTCTCTTACTACATGATACTTTATTTCTATATGCTTTGTCTTAGAATGTAGTACATGATTCTTAGACATACTAACTATACTGTTATTATCATAGTGTATAACAACAGGCTCATTAGATTATATTCCAATATCCTTCAACATTTTTTTCATCCATATTATTTTATTACAATTGTTTGCTACTACTACATACTCTTCTTCTGTTGTGCTCTTGAAAATAAAATTTTGCTTCTTGCTTAGCCAAGAAACCAATCTTCCTCCAAGGAAAAATGCTCCACCAGATGTACTCTTTTTTTCATCAACACTACCTCCCCAATGTGCATTTGTATATGCACATAGGGTAAAGTCATCATATTTTTCATACCACAATCCATATTCAATTGTGCCTCTTAAGTACCTCAGTATCCTTTTTACTACTGCATAATGTGATTCTCTATGATCAGCTTGAAATATTGCAACAATTCCAACTATATGTGATATGTATGGTCTTGTATGAGTTAAATACTGTAATCCTCCAATTGTAGATCTGTACTTCTTCTGTTCAACTACAGGAGTCTGATCTGTGCTAGATAACTTGTGTCTAGTTACCATAGGTGTTCCAAATAGCTTACAATTCTCCATTCTAAATCTTTTCAATAATTCATTCAAGTACTTTGTTTGACTTAAGAATATACCATCATTGTTATATGTTATCTGAAATCCTAAAAAATATTTCATCTCACCAATTATACTCATTTCAAATTCAGTCTTCATTTCGTATGAAAATTTATCACTGTCTTCATATTCTCCTCCAAAGATAATATCATCAACAAAAATAACTACAACCAACAAACCATTTTCAATTTCTATCATATACAAGTTGTTGTTTATTGTGCCTTTAGTAAATCCTAATTTTATCAAATACTTATCCAGTCTTGCATACCATGTTCTAGGTGCTTGTTTAAGTCCATATAAAGCTTTCTTCAGTTTACATACCATGTATCCTTCATGAGTTAAAGGAAAACCTTCAGGCTGCTCAATGTAAACTTCTTCTAACTCTCCATTCAAAAATGTTGACTTCACATCCATCTGATATACTTTAAATTTCTTATAGGTTGCATAAGCCAAAAACATTCTTAATGCTTCAATTCTTGCTATAGGTGCAAATGTTTCCTCATAGTCAATTCCTTCTTGCTGTGAGTATCCTTTACATACCAATCTTTCTTTATTCCTTAAAAATTTTCCTTGTTCATTATTCTTTTTTCCAGAATACCCATTTAGTTCCTATGACACTCTTATCTTTAGGTCTAGGGACCAATTCCCAAGTCTTGTTCTTTTCAATTTGATCTAGTTCTTCCTTCATAGATTTAATCCAATTTTCATCTTCATAGGCTTCACTAGTAGATTTAGGTTCAATTTGAGAAATTAAACACAATTATTCTCATACCTTATTTCATGTAAGAACTCCTCTGTCTATGCCCCCAATAATCTTCTCAACAAGATGATTTCTTAATAGATTCCTGTTAGGTGTCACCGTCTCAGATCTTACTTTAGCTGTAGGTTCTTCTATGATTTCCTCAATGTAGCTTTCATTCTGCAATTCACTATCAGTTTCACAGAATAACTCAACATTTTTTGGATTAGTTCTAGGATGAGTTCCTTCATCTAATTCATAATCAAGCATTCTTTCCTAAATTTTGAACTTTTCATCAACTTTAACATTTTCACTCTCAATAATAGTTTTAGTTCTTTTCTTGAAACTTCTATAAGCTTTGTTCTTCAATGAATAACCAAGAAATATACCTTCATCACTTCTAGGATCAAAATTTCCAATGTCATCATCTCTCTTAATATAACATTTACTTCTAAAAATTCTAAAATACTTAACCGATGGTGCATGTCTAAACCATAGTTCATAAGGTGTCTTGTCTATGTCTACTCCGATCTATACTCTGTTCATTGTATATACTGTTGTATTCACTGCTTCTCTAGAATATCTTTGCCAAATCATTTTCAAATAACATGGCTCTTGCTACTTCAGTTACTGACCTATTTGTTCTTTCTGCAATACCATTTTGTTCAGGTGTTCTAGGGGATGAAAAATGTCTCTTAATACCATTCACTTCAAAAAAAGTATTAAATTATTTTGATGTAAATTATCCTCCTCTATCTGATCTCAAACATTTAATTTTCATTCTAGATTCATTCTCAACTTTGTTCTTAATTACTCTAAACTTATCAAATGCCTCAAAATTTTCTTTAGGAAATGCAATCCACATCATTCTTGTAAAATAATCAACAAAAATCATAAAATACCTTTCAGCATAGAATCCTTTAGTCCTTGTGGGACCGCTCAAGTTTGTATGAATAATTTCTAACTTCTCTGTAGTTGTAAACTTCTTGCTAGGAAATGAGCTTCTTTTCTATTTAGCCATCACACATTCCTTGCAAATCATGTTAGTAGGTTTCATAATTTTAGGCAAATCTCTTACTAGAAGTGTAATACTCACTTTCAAAATGTTATCACAGTTTATATGAAAAAATATTTTGTGCCATAACCAACTATCATCAATCTTAGTATTCAAGAATGTCATCTTAGTAGGATTCAAGTGAAATACATTACCTTTGGTTCTTGATCGAGTACCAATTAAATTA
Source organism: Chamaecyparis obtusa (assembly GCA_027943335.1). Taxonomy (NCBI): domain Eukaryota; kingdom Viridiplantae; phylum Streptophyta; class Pinopsida; order Cupressales; family Cupressaceae; genus Chamaecyparis; species Chamaecyparis obtusa. The sequence goes on from BSBK01006526.1 coordinate 64,996, forward strand.
CCATCCTTTTCTTTGATTACACAAGTTTTCTTAGTAAACCAAACTTGATATCCCTTATCAATTAGCTATCCAACACTCAAAAGATTATGTTTCAATCCATCTACAAAGTAAACATCATTAGTGTTAGTCTTTTCATCAAGAGTAATATATCCTAATCCTCTGATCAAACAAGGTTCATTGTTTCCAAGTCTAACAATTCCTCAATCATAATTGTTAAACTTTATGAATTTCTTCATGTCTCTAGTCATATGATGTGAACAACCACTATTTATAATCCAATCAAATTTCTTTTCTACTTGAGAAACTAAAGCTTTTTCTTCCTTAACTTTTGTTTCAGGATTTTCTTCTTTTATTGCTACAAATCCTATATCATCATTCTCATTATCACTTTCACTTAAAAATTTCTCCATACTAGCTTGAAATTCTTCATCATTAGCATAATAACATTCTTTAGATCTTCTAGGTTTAAAGTTCTTTCTATACTTCTTTACTCTCTTAGGGAATTTAGATGCAAAATGACCATATTCTTACCAAGTCCAACATTTAAAATTTTTCTTACTGTCTGGTTCTCTTTTCACAATCAAGGAAATTCCTTCTTCAATCTTTCTATCTTCTTCATTCCTAGATCTGCTACTACTAGCATAATCTCCACTCACACTAATGCTTCTTGACAAAGTAAGGTGAATACTAAGTGCGATGAATGCTATCTCCATTCTAGGTAGATCTCTTGATTGTCTCAAGTTCATCTCTATTGCTTCTAGTCTTCCAAGAAGGGTTTCTTTGGTGAAGTTCTCAGTACAAGGTATACATTTTTCAATCATATGCATTGTCTGCTTAAATGCAGGAGTCAACGTCCTCAAAATTTTCCATATTACTTCATTCTCTGTCTTGATTCCTTCACAAGATTTTATACCTGCAACAATTTTTAACATTCTACCAATATAGCTTCTAACATATTCATCTTCCATCATTCTTATATCTTCAAATGCACATATTGAATTATGTAATCTAACTTTCTTTGCATGTTCATCACCTTCAAATGTAGATTGTAAAGCTAACCAAATTTCATGAGATGTTTTTAGATATTTTACTTGACTATACTCATTTAATGAAAGGGATGACAAGAGTGCTTCTCTGGCAAGTACGTTACCAATGAATAGATCTCTCTCCTCATTAGTACATTCTTCAATTTTTTCTTCATCAATGATATTCTTCTTGTTCTTCATGATTTACCAATATCCTGGTCCTAAACAAAGAAAATGTGTCTTGATATTTTTTTTCTAGTTGTCAAAATTTACTCCATCAAACTTAGGGCTTTCTTTCCCAAAATGACTCACCATGGATCTCCTTAAGTTGTTAAAATTTTCCTTCAAGGACCCACTAATACCAATTGTTAGAAAGTAAAGTCCACCAAGATAACTAAGAGGGGGGGGGGTGAATCAGTTATTAGATAAATACAACTTTTATCACCTTTAACAAATTTCAAGCATGTAAGAAATGTAATTAACAACCATAGAAAGATATACATAAAAAATGATAGAGTAACACAAGATATGTTGACTAGGGAACCTCTTGATCAAAGAGTAAACCCTAGTAGAAATGATGCCCACAAAAGATGCACTAATATGAAAGTTACTTATGAGAGGATAGAATCTGTCAGGAGTCTTATGAAATACATTCTAACATATGAATCTCTGTTAGGAGACTTTGAATCCCAGTTACAAGATTCTAACTTGGTTAGGAGTTATGGAAGATAGAAGGACCCACTGTCCAAACAACTTCAAGGGAAAGATCACTAAACACACTATCCAAATGATCTTTGTATTACTCAATGTGTGCTAAAATGTTGTCACACTTCTATGAATCATTTCATGCAAGGAAACTCAAGAATGAGCCCTCACAAATTGATCTATAGCTCTCTATGCATGGAGTTGCAAGATTTGTGAAATTGCTCTCAGCTAGAGCTATGAACTCATAACCTTGCTAGTCAACCACACAATGAGAGATTCCAAATCAAAGACAAGGGCAAAAATGCTAATATCTCTAATGAAATCCAAATGTATGCAATGCAATGCAAGTAAGCTAAGAATGAGAATGCAATCTAGTTTATGGAAATGAAAGTACAATGCAACTAATCTATGAAAGGAAAGAACAAATGTGACCAATCCCTCATATTTAGACTATGTGAAATTAATCTATTGCATAAAAGGAAATCTACACTAAGAATGCCATTATCATGCAACTATGAAAGAAAATATGAAATGAGATGCAACAAAGTCTTCAAAGCTTGGATTGCAAGAGTGTCTTCAAAGAGAGCTCCAAATGACCTAGAAAACCTACATCATAATATTAGCATGAAAACCTAAGAGGCAAATGAGGAAGAGAACTCTCATTTTATAAGAAATGAGATGAAAATGGACCATTGAGATTAAGAGGCAAAAGACTTAATCAACGGTGGAGAAAAATAGAAGCTTGATCCTTGTGCACAAATATCCTCCAATAGGAAAATAGGAGTTGACTTTAGTGTCCATATGAGACAAAAAGTACTTTTTCTCTTTTTATAAAATAAGAATAATGCTTTATTTGTCCAACATAGGATAAGAAGAAAAGTGGAGATTTTTGATTTAAATAAAAGGGGAGTAAATTCCTTTTAATTAAATAAAGGCTTAGGATAAAGTGATTTTATTATTTAATTAAAAGAGATTTTTAATTAATTAGAAGGGAGCATGTTCTCTTAATTAAATAAGATTTTTATTTTTTCTCTTTTAAATTAAATAAGGCTCAAACCTTAGTAAATATTGAATTGATTATGATTTGATCAAGGAAATTGATAAATTAATAAAATGCTGATTTTTGAAAATATTGATTCAGGGATTTGATAAATTGCTGAATGGGGGCCCAAAGTCTAGGTGACCATTTTAGGGTGCATACATTTGCCCCTCTTTGACTAATGTGAGATAAATTTGGGATCACATGTAGTCAAAGATTGAAGTTGAAATGTGAGATCAATTTGGAATCACAAAACAACTCAGATGTGAGGTCGATCTGAGATCACATTCGGACAAAACATAAACAAAGGATTTTGGACATGAGGTCGATTCAGGATCATATCCAAAATAAGAGATAAAAATCTCAAGCTTGAGTGAAAGATCATAGAAAGATAGATGAATCAAGAAAATCAAGGAATCAATGATTAAAATCCAATAGGTACTGCCCCCTCAGAATCAAGATCAAAATCAAGTAGATGAGAAGCAAAAAATTGATAAAGATGATCAAATCATAATGAAATCACAATCAAAGATAAATGATAATAGGATAACCATTAGATAGTGAAAACATATCCCAGTGATGAATTAGAAGAAAAGAAGTGGGGTGAATGAAAGACTAGAAGTTTGAAAGACATGAAAAGGAAGAAATTCCATCAAAGATTGAAGAATTATGCCTCAAAAGGTCAGTCAATTGCGTAAAAGAATGAGAAAAATTGGAAACACGACTCAAATTTTGATTTCAAGTCTGAAAATGGATAGAAAATGATGTGATATGAAAGACCAGAAATGAAAGATATGATCAAGAAGAATCAGAAAATGAGCACAGTTGACCAACTAGTCTGTAGATGATAAAAAGGAAAGCTCTCTCCATATGCAAGATGCAAAAACTAAACTATGATGAACCTAATAATGCAAGCTACTATGAAAGTGGTTGACTTGCAAGGTCACAATGCCTATAGACATCTAATTATCATCATCGAGCATTATTGGTAGCATCATAAGATCATACAATGCACACTAGCATAACTATGTGGATATGAATATGATCTTTATCAGATAGAAATGTGGGAATCCCACCTAAGAACCAAAGACATGTAGGTCAAGATGACTAGTGTAGTGAGATTACCTAAGTTTAATATAGAAAGATTATACTCCCATCGAGACACAAGAAAGTCAAGATGGCTATAAGTATGCACTTGCATAAACAGTCAAGGATAATACCTTGTCAATCCCTAGTGTCAAGTAAGACCAGCACAAATGCTCATGATAGTTAGGATCAATGAAATATACCCACAAGTAGATAAAGAAATAAAACATGTTCTCATACCCTCAGTCTTCTAGCTATGCATCATCGAAAACTTCTCAGGGAGAGACCACTCATCAAAGAAATCCTCATAGACAGCACACAAAGAAAAATAAAGTCAACATATCTCAATTGAGTTGATCATTTAACTGCGTGTGTGTTGGTCATAGAGTCAAACTTTGAGTATCAAATTTTCTAATGAGCAATATTGCATCATACTTAGACTGGTGGGTAAGACATTTGATAAGTGTTGAGAAACACTCGACGCTAGGGTAGTATTGAAAAACACAGTTTAGGGTGGTGTTGAAAAACACCTGTTTGTGAAATGCCCCAAGAGAAAAATGCACCTAAAGGACCTATGCTAACAAGTATGCCCCCTAGACAAAAATAAAGACCAATTCCAGACAAAGTCAAATAAGGTCAAGGGATGATGGAGAATGGCTAAGTGTCGAGGACGCATGCTAAAAGACAAGGGTGCAAAGGCCTCAAGTAGCGCCTGTTTCCAGGTTTTCACCACTTGGATATTTTTTTGATATTTTTTCATTTTTTTGTACTTTTTCTACCAAGGTGCCTGTTTCCAGGTTTTCACCAAGGCACTTTTTCTATTTTTTTGAATTTATGATTTTTTTAATTTTTTTGTATTTTTTTCAGGACTTTTTATGCTTTTTAGGATTTTTTTAGCATCAGATATGAATTTTTTTGGTATTTTTTTCAGGATCATAAAATATGTACAAAAGATGCCCCTAGACAGAAATGGGCATCAAGGATAGAACTTCTTTAGGTGCAAAATGTTGATGGGCTCAGGGAGCTATTCTCCATCTTCATTTGACAGTAAATATGCACCTGTACCAAAACCTACTGTAATAATGTATGGTCCAAGCTTATTAGGTTTGAACTTGCCCTTTTGTTCTTTGTTCTGTTGATTCTTAGGGTTCTCTCTCAAAACAAGATCACCTATCTGAAATTCCCTAGGGTGAACCTTCTTGGTAAATGCTTTGGACATACACTTCTGATATACTCTCATGTGATCAAAAGAAGCCTTACACTTCTCATCTAGAAGTTCTAGTTCTTGTAACCTCATGGCGCGGTAATCCTCATCTATAATCAAACCTTTGAGAGAGACTCTAAGTGAAGGTATCTCTACTTCTAAAGGCAACACTGCTTCAACAACATAGGTAAGAGAAAAAGGAGTAGCTCCTGTAGGTGTACTAATGCTAGTTCTATAGGCCCATAGTGCCAGATTGATTTGTAAGTGCCAATCCCTACCATTCTTGTGTACTATTCTATGAAGGATTTTAAGAATGGTTTTATTAGAGGCTTCTACTTGTCCATTTCCCTATGGAAAATAGATGGAGGACCAATGTTGCTTAATTTTAAACTTCTTGCATAAATGCTTTAGGTCCTTATTCTTGAATTGACCTCCATTATTAGTAATAATCTCAGAAGGCACTCCAAATCAGCAAATAATATGATTTAGAATAAATAGGGAAACTATTTTACCTGAGGCAACAGAAAGAGGGACTACCTCTACCCATTTCATGAAATAATCAGTAGCTGTGATGATAAACTTATGTCCACCTGATGAGTTGGGGTGAATTTGCCCAACAAGGTCAAAGGCCGAGCACTGAAATGGCCAATGAGAAATAGAAGGAATTAGCTCCCTCCCTGGAGTGTGAATCAGGTTTCCATGTTTTTGACATTTCTCACAAGATTTAGAGAAAGCTACTACATCGGTTTGCATTGTGGGCCAGTAATACCCCACCCCAAGAAACCTTTGGGCCATGGAAAGACCATTAGAGTGTCCACCACAAATGCCCTCGTGAATGTTAACTAACGCTTGGTTGGATTCCTCCTTTTCCAAGCACCTAAAAAGTGTCCCATCTAAACCCCTCCTATATAAATCACCAAAGATAAGGGTGTGGTGAGAGGCATTACGGATGATGTTTTGGTGTTCAGAATGGTTGAAAGTGTCAGGGATAATGCCATCACATAGATATGAATAGATAACACCATAGCAGGAAGACTCATATGTGACAAGGGTACAAATGACATTGCTTTTAGATGAGTCAAATATGGGGTGGTGTAGCTCTTCCACCAGGAATTCAAATCTGGATTCATGTTGTTCCAACTGTAGGAGTGAAGCTAATGTAGCCATAGCATTTGTAACTTTTTTTTTCTGCTGTAGGGATCTATTGAAATGTCATAAAGGTAAAGTAGCATCTCAATGAATCAACCATCTTTTTGTAAGGTATCAATTTATCATCTTTGGTTTGATACTCCTCATTGACTTGGTTTATAATTAATTGTGAATCCCGAAAGACATGCAACTCTGTTATGTTCCATTCTATAGCTAGTTTCAATCCATTGGTTAATGCTTCATATTCTGCAATATTGTTTGTACATGGGAATAAAAGTTTGTAGGATTTTGGTATATTGTACCCATGAGGAGAAACAAACAATACTCCTACACCTGATCCATTTTGCATGTTGGAACCATCAAAGAACATCTTCCAAGTGCAAGTGGTCATGTACACAATGTGTTCATCTGGAAACTCTACCTAAATAGGCACACTATCCTTAACTGGAAAATCAGCTAACTGATCAGCAATAGCTTGCCCTTTTATGGCCTTTCTCTCAATGTACTCCATATCAAACTTAGATAAAACCATCATCCACTTAGCAAGTCTACCCGTGAGGGAAGCCTTACTAAGAAAGTACTTAAGAGGATCAATTTTTGCAACCAAATGTATAGTATGAGCAAGCATATAGTGTCGCAACTTTTGGGAAGCAAACACTACTACAAGACAAGACTTCTCAATGTTATTATAATTGATCTCATAAGATACTAGAGTACGAATGATGTATTATATGGCCCTTTCTTTCCCAGTGTCATCTAATTGAGCCAACAATGCCCCCAAGGAAGACTCTATTGTTGAAATGTACAAAATAAATGGTTTCCCTAGAATAGGAGGCATCAAAATTGGAGGATTAGCCAAATACTATTTTATTTGATCAAGGCTCTTTTGGAAATCCTCATTCCACACACATGTGACTCCCTTATGCAATGTTTTATTGAAAGGTTGTGCTCTATCTGCAAGTTGTGAAATAAACCTCCGTATAGATTGGAGTCATGCTTGAAGACTTCTCATTTGACTTATGTTCTTTGGAGGTGGCATATCTAAGATAGCTTGGACCTTTTCAGGATCAACCTCTATTCCTTTTAATGAAATTATGAATCCTAGAAGTTTACCTGAGGTAATTCCTAATGCACACTTTTTTAGATTCAATCTAAGTTGAAACTATTCCATGCAATCTAGAATCACTTCCAAATCGTCGAGGTGTGTAACCCATTTCCTAGATTTAGCCAAGGTATCATCCACATAATCTTCCATGTTCTTATGCATCATATCATGAAAAATTGTCGCCATAGCTCATTGGTATGTTGCTCCTACATTCTTTAGGCCAAATGGCATGACGTTCCAACAATAGGTTCCCCATGCACATGTGAAAGCTATTTTCTCTTGATCTTCAGGAGCTATTTTTATCTGGTTATATCTGGAAAACCCATCCATTAAGGAATATATCTCATAACCTGCCATCATATCCACTATCATGTCTATGTTTGGGAGTGGAAAGTCATACTTTGGGCATGCTTTGTTGAGTTCTCTGAAGTCTGTGCAAATGTGAATGGACCCATCATGTTTTGAAACTAGAACAATAGTGGAGATCCACTCAACATAGTCAATAGCTCGAATGAATCTTGCGTGTAAGAGCTTTTCTAATTTAGCTTTAACAAGAAGAGCTACGTGAGGGTGCATTTTTGTCAACCTTTGTTTGATCAATTTTATTCTTGGAGCTATAGATAGATGATGCATAATAAGATCAGTGTCAAGCCCTGGCATATCAGAATATGTCCAAGAAAATTTGATTTTCTTCTTTTGCAAAAACTTTGTATATGCCTCTTTTTCTTCAATTGATAGAGACTGAGCTAGGTGCACTATTTGGGGAGCCTCTTCTGTATTCAAATTCATTGGTTGTGTGGGCTCAATGAGAACTGATGACCTATCTTGGAAGTAACTTGGCAAGTTATTAAGTACCCCATCCTTAGGCACCTCAAAGAGGTTTTCACCCTCAGATACGTCATTTATTTTTACTATTTTGGGTTTTGAAACTGCCACAAAGTGGTTTTCACCATCAGAACCATTTTTCTTTTTTTCTTTTTCTTTTATTTTTAGACTGAGGTACTTAATATCAGGCTCCATCATACTTGTTGTTGGTTCATTGGTGGAAGAGACTATGAGTTCAAGAGCATTTAGATAACATGCAATTTCATAGACATTATGAAAGTTTAAGAGCTGAGGCTCTTGGTGACATTGAGACCAATAAATTAGGTGGAAATGAACAAGGGGTAGGACAATGGCTGGTTCAACATTATGTATATGGAAGGTGTTATCTTTGGTGACCATACAATTGGGATTCATCAAGTCTCCTTCTAAGATACCCGAATCAGGATTTGTCCTACCAAACAAAGCATCATCCACTAAGGCAATTCGAGGAGTCCAATCCTCTAGTCCTACACTAGGCTCTTTGGCCACATCGGGTTGAGTACTATAAGTATGGACAACATCCATGTCCAATTCAACTGTTGCATTTGAAAGTGAGTCCCATTTGAACTCATGTGAGTCTGTCTCTGAATCATTATTTGGGCCTCATGATGTAGAAGCCTCAAGGTTAGGAAAGGTTTCCCTTTCTATAGCACTATCATTGTTACTATCCATCACAGCTAGGATAGAAACACTTTCCATTGTCAATCTAGCATTCATATAGTCATTATCCATCGTAGCTGGGATAGTAGGACTATCAATTGTCAAATATTTTGAATCTCCCCAAAGGAGATTTTTTGAAGGCACCCAATCATTAGACATGTCTTGCTGATTAGAGAGATTAGGTGTGTAGTCTGAGTCATTGTCAATATCGTAGCTAAGATAGGGACACTTTTCTATTTCTTATTTGAAAAATCTAAGCCAAATATTGACTTATTCCTTCATCCAAAAAGGGCATGGTTAAGAGGTTCAGCTTTGGCATCCAACCAATGACTAAGGGGACCATGTCTTGGATAACCCATATTCTTGACCAATGTATACCCTCTCCCATAAGCTCGAGGAGAAGGTGAAAAATCCTCATTATGTTGGTATTTATCCTCTTGGTAAATCTAGTCCCTAATGACAACCTCTTATTTTTCCTCTTGAATCAGAATTGAGGATTCTACAAACTTGTCGATCAATGTCATGGCTGAAGATGAGGGCTTCATATCTTGAGAAGGTTTTCCATAAGACCTAGGGGAAATTGGAAATTTTGTGAATGATTCAATTTTGTAATCCCCCATGCCAAGATCCATGGCTTTGAATTTGTCTTTGCATTATTCAAATGTAGTATCAAAAGTGTCAGCCTCCCTATTCAAAGGAATGTGAGACCCTGCTGAAATTGTGTTGACTGACAATGTGCTATCCCCAGGTATGCAAACTTCTACTCCATTGTAAGGGAACTTCACACATTGATGATAAGTAGATGGGACTACTTGCATCTCATGTATCCAAGGTCTACCCAACAAAATATTGTAAGACAAAGGACCGGCATCAACAATCTAAAACAAAATATCTTTCTCTACAGGACCAATTCGAATAGGAAGAATAGCCAATCTTTTAGAACTACATTCTATTTCATCATAAGCCTTGATAGTTATCTTCTTCCTTGTGTAAATGAATTCTTTTGAATAACCCAAGGCCTTCAATAAGCTCAAAGAACAAATATTAAGCCCAGTACCCCCATCTATCAACACGCACCTGACACGGGTCTTGTGGATCATAACCTCTATATCAAGGGCCAAATTGTGTGGGTGGCTTAATGACTTGTTATCTTCTTCTGAGAATGTAAGGTAGTGAGGGATAGCCAAGTGGTTGACCATATTATAGAATTGATCTACATCTATATCATTAGGGACATTAGCCACTCGCAAAGCATCCTCAAGAACATGCTTATGCTTAGGGGACAATTCTAAAAGCTCAAAGATTGAAATCTGTGCTGGTGTACATTATAATCAGTCAACAAGATTATAATTCAACTTAGGACCAACAATAGATTTAGGAAGAACACCTTTTGACACTAGCTACATAGACTTACTAGAGTTAGGACCTCTAATAACAATGGGAGCTTCCTAGTGACTGCATTGAGGGGTTGAGACATCCTTCATGAGTGAGGACCTCTTAGTACCACAACGGGGCCTTCATCAGGCATAGGAGTTGAATCCACATCATATCCATAAGGTTCTTTCCCTCTCATCATGTTGACATTATCATCAACAACTTTAAGCATATTAATAACATTTTCAACATTTGTGTAGGTGTAGTTGATAGCAGCCTTGCCATTCTTGTTGTTAGAATTCTCTCCTTTCTCATATTTGGGCAAGGGTTCTTTAAAAATCTTTATGATCCGCATTAGTGGTTAAACCATCAACTTGTAATCTTCTGCTTTCAATAAGATCTTGGACAAGATGCTTAAGTTTAAAACAATTTTCTATATCATGTCCAATTCCATTGTGAAAGACATAGAAAGCCTTCTCATCCCACCAATGAGGTTTAGGATCTAGTATGTGGAACTTTGTAGGATCCTAAGGTTGTGCCAAATTATGAGCAATTAACATCTTGAAAACATCTACATAGGAGTCCCCAAGTTTGGTAAATTGTCTCTTTTTTGTTTTAGGTCTCCCTTGATACTTGGGTTTATTTTTTTGTTGTGCTGAAGATGTTTGCAACTTCATGGCTTGGACTACATTAGAGAGATTAAGAACTCCTTCATTCTTAGGTTGTGATGAGTCAACAACTCCATCATTGACCACTTTCTTATTCTTATTCCAATAGGAGTTCTTTTTATCCTTATTACCATTATTATTGTTGTTTTGGCCATTGTTGTTATTAGTTGTTTTGGCCAAAATTCCTTGTTCTTTTAGGACATCCTCTATGTGACATGCCACTTCTACCATGGTATCAAAAGAATTAAATGGGATCTTCCTTACTTCATACCTTAATTCTGGTACCAAGTTGCTCACAATGATGTCTATTCTTTCCTCCGCAGAAATTGTCCTTGGATATTTTGAGCACAAACGTCTCCATCTTTGTAGAAAGGTAACAAAGGATTCCCTTTGATTCTGCTTGAGTTTGCACAAATCAAGCATGGTGACTGACCTTGATAAGTTGTAAGAAAAATGTTGAACAAATCTTTCCACAAGCTCTCTAAATTTCTTAACTAGAGGAGTAAGGTTAGTAAACCACTCCATGGCTTGACCCTTGAGACTCCTTGGGAATAATCTCATCAAGTTGGAGTCTTCATGGTGAAAAGAAAATCTCATTATGTAGAACTGTCTAACATGGTCGTGAGGGTCACCAATGCCACCATATTTGTCATAGGTTGGAAACTCAACTTTCTTAGGAAACTCAACCAACACCACACTCTTGTCAATTGGGTTGGGACATATGGAGTCCAAATTAAATCTGCTCTTAGGAGCCCTCATCCTTTCTATATCATTTTGAAGTTGTTTGATCACCTCATTAGTTGATGGATATTGATTCTTTACCTTTTGGTCCACATCAAAATTATATGGGACCTTAGCACCTTTGTTGATGAGACTTTCTAGGAACTGATCCTTATTTTGTTCCATGTACCTTTCTACATATGCTTGAAAGGATGGTTCTTGTTGCATAGTCATAAAATCTATATGATCAAAGTTGGCATAACTTCCTCCATGTTGTGAGCCATGATGTGCTCATTGGGAGGGTTTCTTTGAAAGTCTAGGAGGTGACTGTCTCCTACGATGATCATATCTTGAAGTCCTTCTACCTCTAGGACTTGGGGATCTTGAGGGTGTCCTTGACCTTCTTCTAGGACTTGGTGAGGGATTAGATAGGGGTGAGTGGGTCCCACTATTAGTACCCCTCCCATTGAATTAGTTTTGGAGTTGTTGTGCATAGAGTCTATCTTCTTCTTCTTGAGTGACTCTTTTCCTTATGTCGGATAATGCACGTTCCTTTTCCTCTAGTTGTCTAAATTTATCCTTTTTAGCAGCTTGTTCATCTAGATAGGCTTGCTTCTCCTTTTCAATACTCTTCAATCTTGTATTTTCATATCGAGAGGTATCTCTAAGTGGAGAAGGTTGCCTTGACTATCTGATTGCATTGGCTGCATTGATGTGGTGGTCACTAGACTCATTGCTTTGGTCTTCGTGTTGTGACCCTGAATCTGAGTGAGTTTGTTGGTGATGTCTCTCAGCTCATTGGTGAGCATCAAGATACCTTGTGTTGATCAGGGGTGATCCATGTGGACTAGCATATGTAGACCCAACAGACACCATGTTACCCCTATGCTGTTGAAACATGTCATCAAGAGTCTGGTTCATTGCTTCTCTTTGTTGTCGAGTGAAGTTGTAACTCATGTCCATACTTGATGAAATGAGTGCTAAAGAGGTACTCACTTCACTAGGATTACCTTTTGGATTAAAACAAATCTCAGATTCACTCTTAGGAGATTGATCAAAAAGGGGTCCTTTTCCCTTATGCTGTTGACAAGTTTTAACTGGTGGTAATTGGCTAAAGACAACAGGGGGTCACTTCCCTTGAGTGAATTGGTACCTTGTTGTAATTGACATGAAAGAAATAGATTCTTAATGATAGGGTGACCTCACAAAGTGTCAACACCAAACTAAGATAATCAAAGTTCTCTATTGTCCAAAATGAAATGAAATGATAAAAATAAAGGGGCTTTACCAACATTGTCAAAGAGGTGCTAAAATCAAAGGATGAATATCCTTGCACTTTTGAATCAGGAGGTTGGACTAGGCCAAAATATAATTGAAATTGATTAAATGAAAGTGATTTGGACAATAAGAGCACTAAAATTCTCCAAGAATGTAGCTAACAATTCTAGAGATAAGCTTTCTCACCAAGAATAACCTTCTAACCTGACAACTATTTCCAAAGTGGCCTTGTAAACCAATTGATGTTATTCCTAGAGGGTAGAAACCAGAGATTTAAAGTCAAAACAAGTCTCTAATGATAGGATAGAAAATCAAGCAAGCTGTAAAAAGTTGGGTGTTTCAACTCAGGAATTCAGTTGTTTTATGGTTTAATCAGACACATTAATATATTTAAATCATTTTATCAAGCACATAAGACAACAATCAAGGATTTCAAAAAAGCAATTGTCTTCAAATAATGAGCAAGGGGCAAAGCAACCTTGTGCATGAACAAGGATAGTGACTTAGTATTTCTACTCCTTAAAGGTTCTACTTGTGTATGTTCTTGAAAATGTTTTAGCAGGCACATAGAACTCAATTCCCAAGAGAGGTGTCTTTCAATTCACCACATGCTATTTATACTCCATCGGAACATGAGAGTTAAGGTCATCCCTTGAGGTGGTGTGTCCCCAAGAAGGCATTCTAAAAATAAACTTAAGTAATTCACTATCAAAAGTATTTAAAGCACTAAAGGTGGAACACTTAACTCTTCAAGTAAATGTGAAGTGAGTCCAAAAGTGGAACATTTAACTCTTCAAGTGAATGTGAAGCGAGTCCAAAAGTGGAACATTTAACTCTTCAAGTGAATGTGAAGTGAGTCCACAAGGTGGAATATTTAACTCCTCACAAAAACTCAAAGTGAGTCTAAAAGTGGAACATTTAACTCCTCACACAAACTCAAAGTGAGTCCACACCTTAGAAAACTAATGAGACCAAGAAAACATAAAAAGGGGGAAACTTTGTGGAACACTTAACACTCTTTTCAAGTAGACCCCTCCCCTATGTATGAATGCTGACCTTGCATCCAAAGGGTGGTAATGAGGGGCGATTATAAATAAGTGAGTCCAACACCCAATTTAGCTAACAAGATCAATCAAAAGTAATGTAAAGTTTCTTATTAATACTACTCACAAATGAGAAAGGGTTGAATCAATGGAATATTTAACTTTCCAAGAAAACATAGAGTGAGTCCACAAAGTGGTGCATTTAACTCCCTATGTAAACAAGGAATGAATCCATGCCCTCAATCACTCAATGAGATATTTGATATTATAACCAAGAATTACTTAAGGTTTAAACACAACCATTCACTTACACAAACTTGTATGAAAACAAATCTATGTTCATTCATTTCCCATTAAGAGCATCAATTGAAATGTGTTAGATGAAAGCATGTAAACACTCAAGCCAAACACATGAGAGATTCATTTTTAATCCCAAAATCTAAATTTTGTAGAGATGTAGTAAAATAGCTCAAGTCCAATGCAACGCGCTAAGTAGATTTTACCCTTTTTTAATTTGTTTTAAGCATTTTCCATGAAAGCAAGCCATGAAGCTTCAAATGAACAAGACAATAAAACAAGCAAACAAGATATGCAATGTATATTCAACTTATGCAAACCCTAAGATGGTTATATATGGAAATCAATTTTTAGGAGCAATAATAACCAGAAAATAATCCAAATGACAACTTACATCATGTATTGAACCATGTGAAAAATAAGTGCACGCTAATCATCAAATACCCTTTTTTTAATTTTGATTTTTTTTTACCTTGTCAACAAGATTGGACTTATACCACATGAATTCAGACCCTAAACCAAAAATGTAGAAATGATACCTCTATCAAAAAATAGAGAGCTTTCCAAAAATGTCAAAATTTCAACAAGATCTTTTCATTTGTGCCCTAGAGAGCCATTTTCTCAAAACAGACCAATTTTTATAAATCAACCAAATGAGCTATGATATGACCTCTAAATTAAAAAAAAAATGAATAGACCCCTTGTAGAATTTGAAGAGATTTCTGAAAATGTAAATTTTTTTGAAAAATATGCTAATTTGCATTGAAAGTTGATTTTTTATGAAGAATCAAGAAAAAATTATAAAAAATTGAAAATACCTCGAAAAATTCTAAATTTTTTATTGGAGCTTCTCTGATATGTTGCCAACTTGAAAAAATATTTTCAAACCAAAACACTAAGTTTTTGGGATATATGATCAAATCTTTCAAATCTAGAGTTTTCCATCTCCAAACAAATCTACACAAGGGTTAGGTCCAAAAATAATCAAAACCAAGATGCAAGAGGTGGGTTGCCCCATGGTGGACACCAAAAAATGTACACACAAAATTAGTGCACTTATATGAATCCTTACATGCAAGGAAACTCAAGAATGAGCCCTCACAAATCGATCCATAGCTCTCTATGCATGGAGTTGCAATATTTGTGAAATTGCTCTCAGCTAGAGCTATGAACTCATGACCTTGCGAGTCAACCACACAATGAGAGATTCCAAATCAAAGACAAGGGAAACAATGCCAATATCTCTAATGAAATCCAAATGTATGCAATGCAATGTAAGTAAGCTAAGAATGAGAATCCAATCTAGTTTATGGAAATGAAAGTACAATGCAACTAATCTATGAAAAGAAAGAACAAATGTGACCAATCCCTCCTATTTAGACTATGTGAGATTAATCTATTGCATAAAAAGAAATCTACACTAAGAATTCCATTATCATGCAACTATGAAAGCAAATATGAAATGAGATGCAACAAAATGTTCAAAGCTTGGATTGCAAGAGTGTTTTCAATGAGAGCTCCAAATGACCTAGAAAACCTGCAGCATAATATTAGCATGAAAACCTAAGATGCAAATGAGGAAGAGAGCTCTCCTTTTATAAGAAATGAGATGAAAATGGACGATTGAGATTAAGAGGCAAAAGACTTAATCAACGGTGGAGAAAAATAGAAGCTTGATCCTTGCGCACAAATATCCTCCAATAGGAAAATAGGAGTTGACTTTAGTGTCCATATGAGACAAAAAGTATTTTTTCTCTTTTTATAAAATAAGAATAATACTTTATTTATGCAACATAGGATAAGAAGAAAAGTGAGGATTTTTTATTTAAATAAAAGGGGAGTAAATTCCTTTTAATTAAATAAAGGCTTAGGATAAAGTAATTTTATTATTTAATTAAAAGAGATTTTTAATTAATTAGAAGGGAGCATGTTCTCTTAATTAAATAAGATTTTTATTTTTTTCTCTTTTAAATTAAATAAGGCTCAAACATTAGTAAATATTGAATTGATTATGATTTGATCAAGGAAATTGATAAAATGTTGATTTTTGAAAATATTGATTCAGGGATTTGATAAATTGCTGAATGGGGGTTCAAAGTCTAGGTGACCATTTTAGGGCACCAACACTCAATATAATAATACCAAAATATTACTAATCTCAACAAATTATTACTTTTCCTCTGACTATACCAAACCACACCAACTGCTTCATCAGGTCTTAATACCAAATCTCTATACTTCGCATATCCTCTTACAACAAATCTTGCTCAATTCCACAATTCAATTTCACATAATATTTCTTAACCTTACATTACAATAAGGAAAATAATCCTTTTTTTATACCTCACTCAAATAATTAAAACTGATTTGGCATACAAATTACAAAATAAAATCTTCCACACGTTACACAAAAATTTCACAACTACATAAAATTGTCGGCTTCCAATTGAGATAACTCTCCACTCATGTAACCTCTAACCTTGCTATCATGTCCATGTCACAATCATCATGTCTTCATCATATATACAACCTCACATGCTTAGATTCTATCCCAATTAGGAGATATCATCCAATTTCCACAAACCAGTACTCAGGAACACTGCCTGAATACTGCTTCAGCCGAATTACACATAACTATCATGAATAGATGAATTTTTGTATGCACTCATAATCATGATGTTGTTAATTATCATAGATTAAATCCTCAAATTTTCATAGCTTTATCTTTAATATACCAAGTGTGGTAATTCAAATACTATTTGCTACTCTGCTAATCTTCAGTAGATCATTGCGTTGACATCAATAACAATCACAGTCATGAATGCAATAATAACTGCTACAGAATGACTATGAATACTCCCCCATGGAGTATATACAACATTCATTCCTAACAATGGATTGTGCCATTATCTCTAGTTGGAAAACCTCATTTGGAACATGAATTCAATAGAACATTCACGAACATGCTAGACCGAATTGTTCTGATGGTCCACTAAGCAACATTGCGTATGTTGGCGAGCATTCTAGTGTGTCAAGAGGAAAATTAATCCTTTAAATGGATCCAAAAGGAGTCTACAATGAGTCTTGGAGATTATTTAAGGAATCCAAAAGGCTATCTAGATCAACCATTATTTTCTTGAGTTGTTTGGATAATTCTAAAGAAAAAGGTTGATTTGTGACTAGTGAAGACTACAAGCCTAGAAGGGCTATTGGAGTGGATTGGTTGAAGATGAGTTGACCATAACTGGTAGATTGGTGGAACATAGTAGATGGACCATATTAAGATTTTTAATGGTGTTAAAATCAAGGTGGAAGACCTATTTCAATTTTTGACAAGATGGAGTCTCTAGGTGCACTAAGAGGCCTAGAATGGAGTTGGTGCCAATAGAAGCTAGGATGAGAGGTTAGAGGAAGTGAAATTGTTCAAAATGTTAGATGTGTTGGCTATCTAAATTCAGAGCACTCTATTTGACCCTTGAGTTGAGACTAACTCCTTGATTAGATTCCAAGATGCTTGTAGAATCCTCAAGTTGAGTTGAGTTCCATGAGGGGATAGTATAGGGCTCTACATCAAATTTTCTTGGTTGAGAGCATCAGATACACATGAATACAGTGTAGCACATAAATTTTGAATTCACTTAAATTTTGAATTACACATGTGAACACATGTAGCACATAAAATGTACATATAAATTTTCTTATGTCATGAAGCATACATGTAGCACATATATTATAAAGCATACCACATGAATTCACTTAAGTCATGCACGTAGCCCATACACATGAACTTAGGTTATGAATAATTTACTTGAATATACATGAATATATTTAATGCATTAATCATACACATGAGTACATACACACAAGCATATTTACATACTAACAATGAATAAATGAACACACAATTAACAAATTGGATCAAATATCAAGTTTCATATATATCAAAATGAACAATAATTTTGTACATATTTACATGTCAACATATCTAGATACAATGTGGCATATGCCAACTCAAAATGTGTCATATCACATCTCAAAATAAGAAGTTCAACTAAAATTTTTTCTAGGACATCCTATTCTACTGGTGGATCATCAAAATGTAGCCTCTTTGAAGTACTCTTTGGCTTTGATGGATCCTGCATTCAAACACAAAAGTGAAACCCCAAGTTAGATTAAAATTTAGAATCATAGTCAACAATAATAAATAAAATTTAAACTAAAATTGAACTCTCATATACCTCACCTCTCTATCTCCTCTAATGGATAGGAGACCTAATAATTCAGATGCCTATAGAATGGTAGGGGCTCGCCCTTGATTCCGTTGATCCAGCAAAAGGAGCACCACCAGGCAGGAGCAGAAGAGCCATAAGCACTAGCAGCACCATCTGTTGAATCAGTTTATTTGGAACATATGTCCTTAGTAGCGCAGGAACAATGCCACCAATGTTGACTCCAACCTGTATATGTTTGCGAACATGAGATTGATCTATGAGTTACACTATTTAATGTTAAATACTTGGTAGAAAATATATGTTTACAAAATAACTGAATTAACATTAAAACTTACCTGTGTTGAACTTTCTTCAGGAAATGTTGGCTAAGTCATCAGCGATACAAACCCTTGGCGTTCTACCTCCCTCAAACTAGGAGTGACCTACAAAAGTCAAACAAATACTTCATACTATCATAACTTGATCATATTATATATACTTGATAGTAAAATACACACAAATAACTTTAGAAATGTACATACCATGGGGTTATCATTGTGAATGGATATGCCTGTGACTCTATTGTGATGATAGGGTCTCATGACATCATCATATGCCACTCTCTGTCAAATAAACCATGTAAATTAAAAATGAGTACGCACAACTGAAAAGTATACATGTATACATAAAAAAAATAAATTACTTAATTACCTTTCCCTTGTAAATGCCTGACACCTACACACCCTGACATTTTCCCCATGTGGCAACTGGTGACACCTGCATCAGTATATAATAAGATGATCGTAAAAATTAGAAAACAATGTACATTTACTATTATAATAATTTAAGGAAACCAATGAGTACATTAAAACATATGTACCATGTAAGTGTCAAGACCAAATGATATGGCTGAAAGCATGGACCCCTTCACTTGTGTCATCTCCTCCTCTATAATCAACTGAACATAAATGTAACACATAAAAAACCATAAGTGGAAAATTATTATAAGAAAATTCTACTAAAAAATGAACAATAAAATTTAAATATGATGTAAAAAGTGAACTGTTTCCCTTACCATAATACTAGGAGTCCATGGCTCTATATGCCCTTGATGCACATCTTCATGAGGTGCTTTAATGCCTTTAGTGTGATGTGTAGAATCATCCACCTCAAAGAAATAATTATATGCATCACTATCATTCAAGGGACCTAAGCACATATTCTTTCACATATAATGCAAGTGTGGGGCACACAAACATGTGAGCTCGTGGAGGATGTGGAAGGGCCAAAAGCATCAAGACGAGGAGGAAACAATGTTGTGCTCTGCGTAACTAGTAGATCACTCAAGGTGTAAATGGCTCGAATAGTCTGTGAGTTGGCCTCAACATTAATGTCAAGATGCTGCACTATGGGAGGTGGTGAAATCCTAGGAGGGGGGACATATGTACATGATTTCACCCATTGTGCCCATGGCCTGTCCCGAGGAGCACCTAAACCTACACCATGGTTTGGTCTCATACTCCAATAATTGGCCTTTTGATTGAGCAAAAATTCAACATACAATTTTTTATAAAATAAAATGGGACATCCAAATTTTTGTGAAGTGGTCTATCAAAAACCATCCACCAGCAGTCCCAAAAGTTGTCACGTATTGCACTATTTGTGCACCATTTAATTGACAACTTGGTTTTTATAGGGTCCACTTTTAGACCAGTTTTAAGATCCACAAAAATATTACATATGTCATGTTTTGTTATGTTTAGATTCATGACTTGATCATAGTCAAGCCCACTGTCAAACTAGGCGTGCATGGAATCACACCAAAGAAGTGCAACACTATGTTTCTCTTTAAGTTTCTCCCTATTTTCAATAATTGAGTTCAATGTCATAAACATGGGGTGCAATGTGGGGATATTGGCATAGGCGGTTTGAAATCCTCTAAGTTGATTTAGATTGTCTCCTATTAGATCCCCTAAACGGAGAAGGTTTGAGACTGGTTCATCTTTTGAAAGTGGGGGTTGATCAAAGCCCCAATATATACCCAAAAGATTCACTTAAAGGTCCATAATACCCCTATTCCCATACAAACTAGGGCTATGACAAAGAGTTCCCAAAACCCACAAAATAAGATTAGATCTCCTATCCAATCTACTACACCCTTTTGGCACAAAGTGACACAACTCAACCCAATCAAGCCAGGGATGGAAAAAGGGTTTAATCAAGGTTAAACATCAATTTTTGATGGAATGAATTGCAAATACCATACCAAGAAACTCTGAAACACTATTTGGGCACCCAAACCCTCTATAGGGCAACAAGGAGAAAACTTGATTTCTTGAGGGAAACCTACTTGGAAATCCACCAAGACAAGTCTTAACCATTTCCAAAGGCTTCAATTGACCTACCAACAACACCCTCCAAGTTAGGGCCTTTGATCAATTCCCCAACTCCTGCTGTCCTCAATTCTTTCCTAGGCCTAATAGGGCTAATGGGCCAAATTAACAAAGGAAGTGTCTCAAGTTCTTGTCACCTTCCAATATAATCTATTGGAATATTAGTAGGATCACATGAAATGACTAAATCCAAAGATTTAGTTCTCCATTCCACCCCTAGGTTGAGTTGTGCATTCAGACCCACAATTCTGGACAGTCACATAATGATGTTTGTCCAGAGGGTTTAATATTTCCTCCTTTCTCCATTGGCTTCCTGATCTAAGACCCAAAAAATATTAGATCCTCCCTCCTTTCTTTCCACCAAGAATCAGAATTTTTCCATAGTGGAATATCTTGGAAAGAGGAAATTAGTGTCAAAACCCTAGGTAGGGCCTCCCTACAACCAATGAGCACACAAAATTTGATAACTTTTGATCCTGTTCATTTCAAGACCTCAAATCAATTGGAAAACACTCTTAATACATAGGACCAACTTTCATATACCTTTAGTGGCACATGTGAGACTGTGCAGGTCTGTATGTTTTGAAAATATAGTCAAATTCTCAGGAAAATCAATGAATTTTATTGAAATAAGTTGTCTATACTTCTCCAATTATTCTTCTAACATTGGATTGAGTTTTTTCAACCTAATTATAAAATCCTCAATAAGTTCTAACCAACTAAGATTCTTTGTGACCGTTGAGATTTAAATTTAACAACTTTTCAAAAAGTTGCACAATGCAAAATTGACAACATTGACAACTTTAGCGAAAGTTGTCAATTGTCAATCAAAATCACTAATATATATCCTAGACTCCACCTAGGACCTTAGAGAGGTTAAAATAAAATTATTTCAACCTTTTCTTAGGCTAGCTAGACCATCCTAGTCACCTAGACTATTCTAGCCCTTCATGACCAAATTGTCCAACAATGGCTAAGGTAGACAACTAGGTTTATAACAACACCTATTGTCACCTTGCCTTACAAAATAGGACTTATTTAGAACATTGGATTCAAGATCCAACTAGTATCCTAACCCTTCACATTAAGCCTTCATGTTTGGGTCACTTAATATGCTATCCATGGATGAGTTTGAGAATGTTCATGCAGCCATGGATGAATTTGAGGGTGCTCCTGCACCATACTCCTGGGATGCATTGATCTCAAGTCCTCTTGAGATGAGGTCTTGAAAATTTGAGCCATGTTTATGAATCTCCATCTTATCCATCCACACTAATTATTCCACAAGACTTACTTGCCATTTCACCAAGTACTTCTTGTAAACATTCTTCTTGGTCTTCTTGATGATCTTTGTATCCAAGATCCTTTCAACCTTTCTTGGTTCGTGAGGGGGTATCCATGCAACACCCTCTTCAAGTTCCTCCACCTGCACATCTAATCTTGCATTCACATTGAACCTTTGTAAGGGGTTAGATCACAAATGTTGAATATAGGAGAGATACCAAAATGAGAGGACAATTCAATCTTATATGTATTCAGTCCATGCTTCTTCAAGATTAGATAGGGTCTAATATTCTTCATGAGAAGTTTAGTATGCTTTCCCTTAGACAATCTTTCCTTCTTCAAGTGTGACCATAGCAAGTCTCCAACCTTCAACTGTACATCCCTCCTATGCTTGTCTTTGTCTTGTTTATATTTCTTTGTACTTTTCTCAAGTACCAACTTGACTGAATCATGAACCTCCTTCATGCTCTCTATAAAATTTTCTCCATGAGAATTGAAAAGAGTGTTTGGTGGGAGCTCTCTAAGTTCCAAGATGCCTCTTGGACTTTTCCCATACACAATTTAAAAGGGGTTTTTCCCCATGCTTCTATTGAATGATTTATTGAAGGCAAACTCTGCCTGTGGCAGGACTGAATCCCACTTGTCTCCATATTGCTTTATCAAGCACCTAAGTAGATTATGATGCAAGGTAGGGAGCAAGAGGGGCCAAAAAATGGCACACCCTAATGATCCAAGCTTGCTGAACACATGCATAAGAAAACAAACACAACAACAGGAGAGAGAATGCATGATCTTTCATATATTTCATCAAATAGAATGATACATGTTGGGCTGTAAGGCCTTCCCGGTTAGGGCCAAATTTTATAATGAAATACAAAATTCCTCAAAAATGCGAGGATCTGACAAAATCTCTAATTCTATCTTCTACCAAATTCCTATCAAAACTACCTCCTAAACTAAAACCAAATAACTACATTTATACAAGAAGCTACCAAACTAACTCAGCCTTCAGATCCATAATCAATGGAAGGAATGGTCAGATCTGGGACCACATGCTTCCTAATGATGGATATAAACATTAAATCCATGATCTAATATAAATGCACAAGTCGACCACAATAAAAACTAAAACTAAACCCATCGGTGAGAAAAGATAACTGAGTAGCAGAAAAGCAACACCGAGCACCAATGAAACAATCAACCGCCCAGGAGATAACCGACCACATTCGGTAACCGAAGGAAACCAACCAACTACCGACCAAATTGGTCAAAGCAGGAACCAAGGAACATAGACAAACTCAAATTATTTTTGGTGACACATGATTTCCAAGGACCCGAGATGCTCCTGCATCAGACACTTGGGGTTATTTTGAAATGATTCTTTGAATCATTTGGTAGGTCTAGTTTGACCTACATCCAACTCAGACTATGAAATACATGAAATGTGTTCCATTATTCTATTCTTTCACTTTACCAAATGTTCCATATACTATTTTCCTCTTGTACTCTTGGCAACTCTTTCCTTCAAGATCTGTTCAATTTTTTCATTCTACTATTGGAAATATAAGTGGGAAAAGTGATACTAAGAGGGCGGGGGGCTAAATCAGAAATCACCTACTAAACCATTCACATATGAATTAAAATTTTGCATAGTACCACCCATTTTGAACATAACCAAATGACTAACAAACTAAAACATTGTCCATGAAAACATTCAAAACCTAGAGATTTTGGTTACCCAAAAACCCTTGAAAGGTTAAACTGGGGTGGGGATGACACCCACAAATCTTCACTACTGCAGTAATAAATTTTCCTATTAGGGCTTACAAAATTTGATCAAAACTTGATCTACCCTATGAGGGGTTTTCTCTATTAAAAGCTAAAAGACTTATACAGTCTACCTTGTAAAAGGATTTGAAACTTACAATAAAGTAAGCACTCGATTACGAGATTACAAAAAGTCTATTAGGACTACTTGAGTAAGAGATTTACCCCAATGCATTGGCTAGAATGTCTTAGTACCTGATCTTTCAGTTTGCACTGTATGCAGATAATAGATCTTTTCTTTATTATGTAATGTTGATCTCATTTATCAGATCTATCTCTTTTCTGTGCTTCCACTGCTTAGCTCGGTCACTGAACTCTGTCTTTGAAAAATTTCCTGTTCTGAATCATACCTATCTTCTTATACCCTTCACATTCATTGTCCCTTGCTACTACATTTTAGGGTTAAGATCTTGACCTTATATAATCAAAAAATACATTTTACTTATTCAAGATCTATGGCTTAGATTAATTCCTTTTGCCACTTAGGTCTTACTAATTTTTGATTGGCTCTAGGTATAGGATAGGGATCAATGATTACTAAATAGATGTGTAATTACCTCTACAATTATCTCAATAGATAAAATAAAAAACTTAGATGTCAGCCAAAAATGTTTACCTCGATCACTGTGCCAAAACAAACTCTTATGTCATTCTCTAGCTAACTTGGCAAAAGCAATTTCTGATACTCGACATCCATTGTACTTGGCATATGTTGATAACTTTGGTGCTTAGTAATAATTGTATACAGGACTCGGTAGAACTAGACTCGGTATACTACTACAATACAAAGTGATCATAAGTTTACTCAACAGTACTACTGCTCGGTAAGTAAACATTACATAGCTTAACCTTTACATAATGACTTGGTCGTAGTGATGACCGACCATCATTGCCTAGAATAGTCAACAAAACTATAGAGATCTACAATCTCCCCCTTTGACATTAGTGGAAAAAACACTCTATCATGACATTACATCTCCCTTTACAAAAATATGTAGTATACACAAAAATACTCAAATACTCCCCCTGAGATATATATACATGCAAAAATTTACAAAAAAATTTGTTACCTCCCTCTTTTTCATGTCATGATTTAACTTCCCCCTTGATTTTGACATGACGAATGTCATCTAGAGTGGGGATCTCAAAATGTTTCTCCAGAAATGGTTTATGGAGCATCATAACCATGTGTAGTGTAGTTTCCCATCCTCCAGTAGAAACCATTAACACTTCAGACTGCACTTCTAGCTCGATAGCTAGATTGATTAGACTCTTGATAGTAGATAGATTTAGATCCCTTTTAGTTAATTCTTTAGCCTTAACCAAATTTCTTTGTAATGCCTCCAGGTGAGGTGTTAAAATTGTTTGCATAGAAAGTAGGCGAGATCTAATCTTTCCATCATTAGCCATCAGCTTAGCTATCTTTCCTTGAGTATGCATTATCTTGACATAATGATTGGAACTGTGGTCTAGATTAACACTTAAAGACTGACTTGTGGTTTTAAGTTCTTGCTGCAGTTGATCAATCAAATGTTGATTCTTCTCAGTGAATTATTCAATATTGCACAATTTGGTGAGCAAAGAGTTGGCATTGATAATGACTTCTTTGGTCTCTATGACCAAAGTAGAAAGTGTGACCTATTTAACTACTATCTCAGTAGATACTTTCTCCAGTATTTTGGTCTCAAACTTTCTTTCTGACCACTCAAACAATTTATCACTGGTGCAACATGAGTCATTATTTACCTTTTGAACAATTTGAACAAGTTGTTCCAATATGGGAGTGGAACTATTTACATCTGATAACTCATAAACATCATTAAATATATCTTTGATTTCATACAAAACCTATTTCTGCTAATGCTCTCTTCTCAACTCTTCTTGTCTGCTTTTCCTTGACAATAAATATTTCAAAATTTGTATTTTCTCATAAGATAAGTTATTAGTATCCCATTTAGGAATAGTAATAACTTCATCAATGGTTACCTCAGGTGAGAAGACTTCCATTTTCTACTTGTGTTCTCTCTTCGATGTGCTCCCACTCAACATCTGTACAAGAGCTTGTATTGCTTCTTGTTTTGTAGGCTCTTGCACTTCATTAAATTTGTCTTTTTCATGGTTTCCCTTAGTTCCCTTATTCTCCACATAAGAATTAGTACCATTTTCTACTGTCTGTTCCTCTTTTTCCTTGTGAATTTCCTCAGTAGATGTCGGTTGAGTAACTGGTGCCAACTTCTCTGGTTCCTTAGTAGTACTGGTGCCAGCTAATGGATCAACTATAACAACTTTAGATTTGGTGGGAGTAGTGTTACCAGTTGGTGTCATATCAATTGCCGGATAAGCTTTGACTTGCAAAAGAATTGGGTTACTCTCGGGCAAGGATGTATCTTTAGCTGTCTCAACCTATATGTCTTCCTTAGTTAATACCGGATTCTTAACTAGTGTATCCTCCGTGATATGTACAATGTGCACTTCAGGTTCCTTCTGAATTTCTTCTACCTTAGGAGCTTCTGTCTCTGGAATAGATGATTCCATTACACTTTGTTCTATTTTAGGCCCGGCATCCTTAGATGTACTAGCACCTTTAGTTTTGTCAATCAACAATCCATATATTATCTTCCGTATTTTGATACTTTCCTGTACTACATCTTCAACCTTGTGTTGAAGTATTAGATAAGCTCTAAGCTTAGGATCAAATTTTGCTCGATATTTCTCCACAGTTTTTTTGATGTTGGCAGGGGTGAGACTTGACTCCACTTGTGCTAAAGTGCTCTCCCTTGTTTGGTTTTTAGTATTTAGGGTATATTCCCATTTTTGTGCAACCCTGTTGCTTAGCTCCTTTTGGATTTGATTCTCTAATGGAATGGGTAACATCTTGAAAGTACAAAGAATTTCAAGAATAACATCTTCTACTTTTTCTTTCTCTCCTATACTCAAACTTCCAAATTTCAACTCTTTCATGTCATCCACTGCTGCAGAGTTTTTGATCTTGTGGCATATTTCATCCATAGTAGATTTAGCATCTTGTAGTGAAATCTGCCTCTTCACCTCTTCATTGCTTTCGGTTTTCTCATCATCTTCTTGTGCCAATACAAGTTTCCTTCTAGGTCTTTTGTTTCCCTTACTCAACACAACCTTAGGTTGTGCAAGTTTTCACTTACTAGAAACAAGGGATACCTTAGGAGTTTTAGCAATTGTTCCCCTTGTTCTAGGCCTTAGCATAGGTGTCGAAGACACTCTAGGTTTTAGTATTCTTTTCTTGGTTGGGGGCTCGATAATTATTGGTTTCTTTCCTTTCTTCTCTTCTACTAGAGTTTCTTTTTCTTCCTCTTCACTATCACTAGATTCACTCGGTTCGTCTTCTCCCAAACCTTGGGTTAACTCTAGTGGAGCATCCTTGTCTGATTCTTTCACATACTTCTCTACATTCTTTTCTATCTTCTTTCTCTTCCTCTCTAAGGTTGCAGCAATTAAACCTAAAGAGATTTTTTATTTGGCTTCCTCATATGTCCCAAAATAGGTTGCCTTGCTATCAATTTCTTCGGCTAAGAGGGATGTGATGACAATAGTAGCTTCATCTAAATTAATTTCATAAGGTAGTGTCATGAGCCATGAAACCCTAGGAAGGACTGCTTGTGCATATGTGAAATCTATGTCAACTAGAAAATATATATCATTACTATACTTCTCAACTAATGACACAGGGATTCTACTCCTCTTCCTCATTTTGTTTTTAAATGCAACAAAATAATTGTCCATTACTCCATTAAAGCTATCTCCTATTTGACCTATGAACTCACTAATTTGCATAGTAATATGTTTCTTCTTATCCCATATCACACCTCCATGAGTAGGAAACTCTTCTTTATATAAAATAATAGGTAGATTAGCAAAGAGCCAAACTTACACATTGAGTTCTTTGTAGTCTGGATTGAGTTGAGGTTCTTAGCAAGCTGAGTCAGCTAGAGCTCAACAAGATCATATGTGTGCCCTTTCTTGATGATTTTCCATGCCTGGTCTAGTGCCATACAGGGGACACTATCCAACTGACTAGATTGGTAGAACTTGTGCGAGATAAATAGAAAAGTCAATCTCCAGATCCATAATGGTAGAGATCATCATATCTCATTTCTTCCATACAACTTGTGTGTTTTCCTATATCTCCTCTTTGCTCGAACACTTCATTGTTCATTTTCCTTGAATTGAAGGGTAACCAGTGACTCGTTCGATCATTTCCTTCATTATCTTCACTGGTCCATCTTCCAGCCATAGCTGCATGTCGTGTACTCGATTCAACACAATTTTTATCCATTCAACCTTAAAATTCTATGGGAAATCCAGGGCATGCACTAACCATTGCTTGGCAACCGATTTATACTCCGGCTTCAACACTCCATTGACACATAGCTTGTCATATGCTCCCTGATCTCATAATCTCTGATTTCCCCAATTTTACACATATAGCATGACCTAATGTCATTCATCATCAGCACATTTTCTAGAATTGAAGATAAGGCTCTATTCAAATCTCCTTTAATTGCGGATTCCAAAATTGTCTTAAAGATTCGTGGCTTGTAGACCTCATTCCTTACCAATTGCACATTGAAAACCTCCATCCCTTGTTTCTTCATTGTAGCAGATGATGATGCCATCTCAAATTTTAAAATTTTGGAAAGAATTGTTTGCTGGATATGTACCTTTTTCTCGTAAGTATCCTGCAGATGATTTTTGCCAATGTCACACTGTAGAGATTTAAAATCAACTTGATAGACTAGTTGTTTGCGCTTGCAATCACTCAAAGAAATCTCAAATTTCTAGGTGAAATGAAATGAATGACAACTTTCCACTTTATAGATTCTAAAAAGTGAAGTTAGAGCCTCATAAATGCTCTGTACAAAATTTTGAAAGTGGAATATAGCTGTCTCGGCTAACTCATGCTAACCTCGGTTAACATAAGCTTGGTTAAAATAACTGTTACAACACAGCTCAGTACTTATAGCATCTCGGCCATAATAGGTGCTTGGCATACGCTGATATCTTGGTCAAAATACTATCACTCGACATCAAAAGAAATTTTCTATTTTGCTCAGATGTGTCCTAATGCATCTTTAATTATACAAATTGGACTTCTACTCAGTCTTTATGTTAGGAACTGATGTAAAATAAATCTTTGTAATATTCAACTCCAAACATACCTTATATGCTTAATTATAAGAAGTGTGATCACCTGATCCATTGGATTGGGTGACCTCAGATGTAACAGTTTCACTAGTGCTTCCTTCTTTTTTCTTCTTCCTTGTCTTATCCATCTGATTTTTCAATTTTTCACGGATACCTTCATTCTGATTTTGATTATTGCTTGACATAGGTGATCTATAGTCTTTCTTAAGATGACCTATCTTATTACATTTGTAACACACCATGCTTCTAGTCATCTAGCTTTTGGATCTTCCTCTAAAATGAGTCTTCATGCAATTTGCTCCAATGTGTCCATATTTTCCACAATAATGACAATTGTACCATGTGTTGTAATCCCACTTGTATGAGTTGTTCTTCATAGGTGACTTAGTCTACTCATTTGATGACCATCTTGGTTTAGACTTGCATTCAAATGCTCTATGCCCATACTTTTGATAGTTGAAACAATTGCCTTGAAACTTAGGTGAAGTAGGTGGGTAAATGATCTTAGATCTACATTCATGTGCTTGATGTCCATGTTTCTTACAGTTAAAGCAATGTCCATTAAAATTTGGTTTAGAGTCAAAATTACCATGTTTACTTCTGCATATGTTGGCTATATGTCCTGGCTTTCCACAGTGATGGCATGTGGGCTTGTTGTTCTTTGGTTTTGCATTCTTTTGTTCTCCATTCTTTGATGATTCTCCTTCTTCAGTAGACGAGGCATGTTCATTTAGTCCAAGTCCAGATCTATCATCAGATCTTCTAGGTGACCTTAATAGTTCTTCAAAGTATTTTGTAGCTTCATTAGGTTTGTTCATCCTCTCATTGATTTCCTTTTTAGTTCTAAGTTCATTCTTTAATTGATCATTCTTAGATCTTAGTTGGTTGATTTCCATATCTTTCCTGCCCAACTCTTGATTAACCAACAGTAGTTGATTTACCATGTCCAGTTGATTATTTGTTAACCTTTGCATGTCACTTGTCCTTTCATCCAATCTCATTGCTATTTATCTTTTGTCTTCTTCATCCATTATCTTGTCATATTCAGCTTTCTTTTTTTGTTCAACAACTTCACAAAGCCTGACAGATTGAATCTCCTGTTCTCTCTTTAGATTCTTGATGTCATCATTCAGTATGATATTCTTCTCTAGTATCTCTTTTATGGCTTTATTAGTTTCTGTAGTATTTCCATTGTCAAATAATCTAGTGGTATCTTCTTCTTGATAGTGTGATTCATTTTGCTGAATAACAATTTCTCTCCTTTTGCTCAAGGATTTCTTCAGTTTGCCTCTGGCTACTTCTAGTTGTTGTAATGCCAGCTATACATCAATCTTATGATTCTCTATGACCTTTCCCACTTTATATAATTCCATCTCAAGATCTTTTTCTTCAAGTGGTTAGACTTCTTATGAGAAACCTTGTGCTCTAATACCAATTGTTGGAAACATAAGTGGGAAAAGTGATACTAAGAGGGGGGGGGGGTGAATCATAAATCACCTACTAAACCATTCACATATGAATAAAATTTTTGTATAGTACCACCCATTTTGAACATAATCAAATGACTAACAAACTAAAACATTATCCATGAAAACATTCAAAACACAAAGATTTTGGTTACCCAGAAACCCTTGAAAGGTAAAACTGGGGTGGGGATGACACCCACAAATCTTCACTACTGCAGTAATAAATTTGCATGTTAGGGATTACAAAATTTGATCAAAACTTGATCTACCCTATGAAGGGTCTGCTCTGTTAAAAGCTAAAAGACTTATATAGTCTACCTTGTAAAAGGATTTGAAACTTACAATAAAGTAAGCACTCAATTAAGAGATTACAAAAAGTCTATTAGGACTACTCGGTTAAGAGATTTACCCTGATACATTGGCTAGAATCTCTCAATACCTAATGTTTCAATTTTCACTATATGTAGATAACAAATCTTCTCTTTACTATGTAATGTTGATCTTATTTATCAGATCTATCTCTTTTCTGTGCTTCCACTGCTTAGTTCAGTCATTGAGCTCTGTCTCTGAAAACTTTCCTATTCTGAATCATACCTATCTGCTTATACCCTTCACATTTTCTATCCCTTTCTACTACATTTTAGGGTTAAGATCTTGACCTTATATAATCAACAAACACATTTTACTTATTCAAGATCTATGACTTAGATTAGTTCCTTTTGCCGCTTAAGTCTTACTAATTTTTGATTGGCTCTAGGTATAGCATAGGGATCAATGATTACTAAATAGATGTGTAATTACCTCCATAATTATCTCAATAGACAAAATACAAAACTTAGATGTTAGCCAAAACTGTTTACCTCGATCACTATGCCAAAACAAACTCTTATGTCATTCTCTGGCTAACTTGGCAAAAGCTGTTTCTGATACTCGACATTTAGTATACTCAACATATGTTGATAACTTTGGCACTCAGTAATCATTGTATACAGGAATCGGTAGAACTAGACTCAGTATACTATTGCAATACAAAGTGACCATAAGTTTACTCAATAGTACTACTACTCAGTAAGTAAATATTACATAGCTCAGCCTTTACATAATGACTCAATCATAGTGATGACTGACCATCATTGCCTAGATATATGACTAAGTGTGAGTCACTAATAGTCAACAAAAATATAGAGATCTACATCTGCTTGTTAGGATATTTTGTCAGTACTATCACTTCTTCATTAGGTTCATGATACTCATAGAAATTAGAAATGTTAAAAATAGGTGATATGTCCATGTCATTAGGTAATTCAATCTCATATGCATTTCCAGTATCACATTTCTTCAAAATCTTGCAAGGTCCAAACTTCTTCATCTTTAGCTTCCCATATGTTCCAACAGGGAATCAACCTTTCTTTAAATGAATCATCACTTCATCACCAACATCAAAAGTTTTATGTCTTCTTGATCTATCATCTCTTTCTTTGTATTTCTGATTATTGTCTTCCAGCTTCAGCTTTACATCTTCATGCAATGTCTTCACGCACTCAACAAATTTTACTCCTTCAGTAGTTTTCTTATTCTCATCAGCAATGTGTCTCAAATCAGATATACCTCTCAGTTTTGTGCCATTCACAATCTCAAATGGTGTCTTTCCAGTACTTCTATTCATTGAATTATTGTATGTAAACTCTTCTTGTGCCAATACAGAATCCCAATTACTCGGTGTGTCTCCAACTAAACATCTCAAAAGATTTCCCAAACTTCTGTTCACAACTTTAGTCTATCCATCAATTTGTGGGTGAAATGTAGAACTATATTTCAACTCAGTGCCAAATTTCTTTCAAAGGGTTTTCCAAAAGTATCCAACAAATTTCCTATCTTGGTTAGAGATAATACTCCTCAATAATCCATGCAATTTGACAATTTACTTAAAGAAAAGATCGACTACATGTACTACATCTGATGTCTTTCTACAAGGTATAAAATGTTCCATTTTTAAAAATCTATCCACAACAACAAATATAGAATCATTACCTCTTATTGTCTTGGGTAAGCCAAGAAAAAAATCTATACTGATGTCAATTCAAGGTTTCTCAGGAACAACAATTAGTACATACAATCCATTATTCTGACTTACTCCTCTTGCAACTTGATAAATTCCAAAACTTTTCACAAATTTTTGAATATCTTTATACAACTACAGCCAATAGTACTTCTCCTTAAGAAAATTCCATATTTTATCAATACCAAAATGTCTAGCCAAACCACTACTATGTTTCTCCTTTATCAAATTAGATCTCATTACTCCTCTCGGTATACAAAACTAAATACCTTTAAACAACATACCTTCCTGAATAAAATATTTATCCTATTTAGTATCTTGTTGATCTTGAATAGGTGCTTTGCACTTTCTCCATGGTTCAAAAAAATCAGGGTCAAAATCATAAGAATCTCTCATCTCATCAAAACCAAGAACTTCAATTTTCATCTCGGTCATCAAAGATCTTCTTCTACTCAATGCATCAACAACTCGGTTAGTGACTCCACTCTTATGCTTTATCACAAATGTATAACTCTGCAAATACTCAACCCATTTCACATGTCTCTAATTCAACTTATTCTGACTACCCAAATGCTGTAAAGCCTTATGATCAATATACAACAAAAATTCACTCTGTATCAAATAATGTCTCCATTTCTTCAGTGCTTGAACAATAGCATAAAATTCTTGATCATACACAGAATATTCCCTTCTAGCATCATTAAAATTTTCACTAAAGAAAGCAATAGGTTTACCTTCTTGACTCAACACAACTCCAATTGCACTTACACTTGCATCACATTCTACTTGAAATACATTATTGAAATCAAGCAATCCCAAAATAGGTTATTCAACAACCTTCTACTTCAGAGTCTCAAAAATTTTGTTAGCTCCATGTGTCCACTTGAATTCTCTTTTGTCTCCTCTCATAGTCTTAGTCATAGAATTACAAATTGAACTGAAATTCCTTATGAACTTTTGGTAAAAACACCCCAAACCATGAAATGATCTTACCTCACTAGCATTCATAGGTGTAGGCCAATTCAAAATAGCTTCAACCTTTTCAAGATCCATCTTCAAACCATTAGCTGAAATAAAAAATCCCAAATACACAATCTCCTCTTTCATGAATGAACACTTTTTCAAATTTATCAACAACTTTTCCCCTTTCAATCTCTGCAAAACTTGTCTAACATGCAAAAAATGTTCTTCTCTGGTCTTACTGAATATCAGAATATCATCAAGATATACAATAAAAAACTTACGTAAGAATTTCTTCAAAAATTCATTCATCAGCCTCATAAAAGTACTTGGAGCATTAGTTAAACCAAAAGGCAAAACCAACCACTCATACAAACCTTCTTTTGTCTTGAAAGTAGTCTTCTATTCATCACCTTCTCTGATTCTGATATGGTGATACCCACTTTTCAAATCAATCTTTGTAAAATACTTTTCTACAGTCAAACTGTCCATTATGTCATCCATTCTCAATATAGGAAACCTATACTTCACTGTTATCTTATTGATTGCTCTGGAATCAATACACATTCTCCATTCTCCATTCTTCTTCAATGCCAATATAGCAGGTACTGCACAAGGACTCAAGATTTCTTTGATCAAACCTTTCTCCAGCAACTCTTGAATTTGTCAGTTCAATTCCTGATTCTCGGTAGGTGTCAACCGATAAGGTGCCTTATTCAATAAACTAGCTCCAGGGATTAGATCCATACAATGATCAGTGCTTCTTTTTGGTGGAAAAACATCAAGTACATTATGAGAAATGATATCACTGTACTCGGTGAGTAGCCTATCAATCTCCTCAGGGACATTATCCTCTATTTTCTTACTCAGTCTATTAGGGATCACAACAAAACATACATCATTCTTCTTAAAGAGTTAACAAACTTTCTTCCTTCCATCAAACAAAATTTCACACATGTGCAAACATTACTAATAGGTTCTTCCATCAATGGTAACAAGATTTGTTTCTTTCCATCAGCCACAATAGTATATTTATGCAATCTCCCATCATATATAGCATGTCTATCATATTGCCAATGTCTACTCAACAAAATGTGACAACAATCCATAGGCACGATGTCACATAACACCTTATCATAGTACTTTCCAATCTTTAAATTTAGATAACATTGTTCACTTACCAGGAGTGTATGCTCATCTTTGATCCATGAAATCTGAAAGGGCTTCAGATGTACCAATCTTTCCAACTGCAATTTTGTGACCATCTCTTCAGATGCCAAATTCTTTGAGCTACCACTGTCAATGATTACCTTCCAAAATTTATCAGAAACTCTACATCTAGTCTTGAACAAACTTTTCCTTACTGGATCTTCCTTTTTTCTTTCATTCCACAGTGCTCTCCTTACCATCAAGTTATTTTCTTTCTTAGGTTCATTCGGTGACACTTCTTGTACCAAAGCATTTCTACTGCTACTAGCCTTCTTACTTACATGTGTACACTCAAAAGATCTACGTCCTTCTTCTCCACAATTGTAACAAGTTCCTCAAAAACTTCCTCTACCATAACCACCTTGGTAGTTATTGTCTCTACCTCTAGATGAACTTTCACCTTTCCACTCGGTCTTGCCTTTGTCCAGATTTGTCTTTTTTGGTTCAGATCTACCATTTTCACCATTAGATCTACCTCTTCCTCTAGGGAATCTACCACCTCGACCTCTTTGTCTTTGTTCATGTCTTTTTTTCAATTTCTCCTCGGCCTTCAAAGAAAATTGATAAGCATCTTCAATGTTCTCCAACTTGACCATACTTTTTTTCTCTTGGATGGAAACTCTCAAACCATTTAGGTATCTACCAATTTTTTCCACATTATCTTCATCATGTCTAGATCTGATATCTAACCTATATAATTCCTTAGTGTACTCCTTTAACGAGCTATCTTTCTATCTCAAACTTTACATATGCCGAGCTAGGTTAATCTGATAATCACAAGGTAAGAACTTTCCTTTCAATATGTTCACCATCTTATTCCATACCTTGATTTTGTCTTTTTCTTTCCTCTTCTGATCCAATTGCAGATGTTCCCACCACAAGGATGAATGAATTTTCAACTTTGTGCTGATAATATTCACCTTCTTGTCTTCAGGAATGTTTTCATACTCAAAATACTTTTCCATCTCAGTGATCTAGTCCACCAATTCATCAGAATCTAGCTTTTCACCATACTCAGGAGGATTGAAATGTGGTGTTGACTTCAGACTTCTCAAAGCCTTCAAAAATATTTCTTCACCTTGATCCATAACAGGTGTAGGTTTTGCATTCACCTGTTCTTCCTCAACTTCATCATCACTAACATCTTCAAGATGTCTGCCTCTTCTCTAGGATGTTTCAATAGCTTCTAACCTAGCAAAAATCTGCCTTAGCATATCTACCAATCTTGGATCTACATCTCACCTCCCACAAACCATCTTGACAACCCTCTCCAATTGCAAGTCAGATCATAATCTTCTACCCCACAAAAATCAACTAGGGCTTCAAGAGGAACCTAAAAAACTAGATCCCCAGACCTAGATCAAGATCTCACCTCGCTCTGATACCACCTAACGTAAGGCAGGGAGCAAGAGGGGCCAAACAATGGTGCACCCTAACGATCCAAGCCTGCTCAACACATGTGGAAGCAAACAAAAACAACAGTGAGAGAGAGAATGCACGATCTTTCATATATTTCATCAAATAGAATGATACATGCTAGCTTGTAAGGCCTTCCCGGTTAGGGCCAGATATTATAGTGAAATACATAAGTCCTCAAACATGTAAGGATCTGTCAATATCTCTAATTCTATCTTCTACCAAACTCCTATCAAAACTGCCTCCTAAACTACAACCAAAAAACTATATTTATACAAGAAGCCGTCGAACTGATTCAGCGTTCAGATCCACAATCAATGGAAGGAATGGTCAGATCTAGGACCACACACTTCCCAATGATGGATATCAACATTAAATATATGATCCAATATAAATGCACAAGTCATCCACAACAAAAACTAAAACTAAACCCGTCGATGAGCAAAGATAACCTAGCAACAGACAAGCAATGCTAAGTGCCAATGAAACAACTGACCACACTTGGTAACCAAAGGAAACTGATGAATTACGACCAATTTGATCAAAGCAAGAACTAAGAAACACAAACAAACTCCAAATTGTTTTTGGTGACATAGGATTTCCAAGGACCCGAGATGCTCATGCATCATATTGCCAAGTGACTTGTTGACAACCTCTATCTACGCATCCATTTGTGGATGATAGGTAGAGCTAAAACTCAAATTAGTCTCTAACCTTTTCCACAAGGTTCTCCAAAAGTGATCAACAAACTTCACATCTCTATTTGACAGTATGGTTTGGGGTAAACCATGAATTCTCATAATCTCCTTGAAGAATAAATTAGCAATTGATGATGTGTCATTGGTACTTTTACAAGGGATAAAGTAGGCCATCATACTAAACCTATCCACTATAACATAAATGCTATCATATCCCTTTTGTGTCCTAGGAAAACCCATCACAAAGTCCATGTTGTAACTCTCCCAAGGCTTTGTAGGAATAGATAGGGGTTGGTATAACCCTGCATTTGTAGATGCACCCTTGGCCCTTTGATAGATTGTACATGTCTCCACAATATTCCTTACTTCAGTCTAAAGTTTAGGCCAATAGTAAAACCTTCTCACCTATTACAAGGTCTTGTGCAACCCAAAATGTCCTCCCATGCTGCTTGCATGCTTCTCCCTAATAATGTTCTCCCTCATGGAATACTTGGGAATGCACAATTGATGTCCTTTGAACAATAGGCCATTTTGGATCAAATAATCTACATATTCCATATGATAGGCTTCAGAAAAATCAGAACACACCTTATAGATATCTCTGAAATCATCATCATCTTTGTACATGTCCTTAAATGAGTCTATCCCTACACTTTGTAGTTGGATTTGTTGCACAACTAAAGATCTTTGGCTCAAAGCATCTGCCACCTTGTTGGCATCTCCCTTATTGTGTTTGATTGAAAATGTGTAGGATTGTATTAACTCCACCCACTTCATGTGTTTTTGGCTTAGTTTCTCTTGGCTATTCAAGAAACTCAAGGCTTGATTGTTTGTGATGACAAAAAATTCCTTGGGCAAGAGGTAGTGCCTCCATTTCTTCAATGATTGGACTAAGGCATATAGTTCCAAATCATAAGAGGAGTATTTCCTCTTTGCTTCATTCAGTTTCTCACTGAAAAAGGCTATATAGGTCTTCCCTCTTGGCTCAAGACAGCCCCTATAGCTAGGTTTGATGCATCACATTCAATAGTGAAATTTTTTTGAAAATTAGGGAACACTAGTATAGGATTTTCCATTACCTTTTGCTTCAGCATTTGAAAGGCTTCCTTTTCCTCTTTGTTACACAAAAATTTACATTTCTATCCCCCTTTTATGGTCTC
Organism: Chamaecyparis obtusa; assembly: GCA_027943335.1. Taxonomy (NCBI): domain Eukaryota; kingdom Viridiplantae; phylum Streptophyta; class Pinopsida; order Cupressales; family Cupressaceae; genus Chamaecyparis; species Chamaecyparis obtusa. Next base: position 103,077 of record BSBK01006526.1, read on the forward strand.
AAGTATTGGAGCACACGACTAACTGAAATTCCTAATGAATTTCCTATAAAAGGATGCAAGCCCATGTAAGCTTCTTACTTCAGTCATTGTCCTTGGAGAAGACCAACTTAGGATGACCTCTACCTTCTTAGGGTCCATCTTAATGTTCCCACCTGCAATCACAAATCCCAAGTAGACAAGTTCTTCTTGCATAAAAACACATTTCTCCAAATTTATAAAAAGATTCTCTTCATACAGCCTCTTTAAGACCAAATTAAGGTGTTCCAAATTTTCCTCCTTACTCTTGTTGAAGATAAGGATGTCATCAAGGTAGACTATGAAATTTTTTCCAAGGAATGGTTTTAGCACCTCATTCATGAGCCTCATGAATGTGCTAGGGGCATTTGATAGACCAAAGGGTATCACCCTCCATTCATACAAGCCTTCATTGGTTTTAAAGGCCATCTTCCATTCATCACCAACCCTAATCCTGATTTGGTGATAGCCACTCTTCAAATCCACCTTAGAATAGTACCTCCACCCACTAGATGATCGAATAGGTCCTCTATTCTAGGCATAGGAAACCTATACCTAATTGTGATTCTATTTATGGCTTTAGAATCAGTGCACAACCTCCATGTGCCTTCCTTTGTAGGGGCCAAAAGAGAAGGTACTACACAAGGGCTGAGGCTTTTAGCGATCAAGCCCTTATCCAAGAGTTCTTGGATCTATCTTTCCATCTCCTTATTCTGTTCAGGGGTCAACTTATATGCAACTTTATAACAACACCTATTATCACCTTGCCTTACAAAATAGGAGTTATTTAGAACATTGGATTCAAGATCCAACTAGTATCCTAACCCTTCACATTAAGCCTTCATGTTTGGGTCCCTTGATGTGCTAGCCATGGATGAGTTTGAGAATGTTCTTGCAGCCATGGATGAATTTGAGGGTGCTCCTGCACTAGGGGGATTGTTGGGAGGTGGTTCTAGATTGTCTGTGGGATTATTAGGAGGGTTTTCTGATTGAATTGGGTCCATTTACAATTACAATTAGAACACAAATCGATAATAAAAATCAATTTTGTAAAACAATAAAAAAATATATTTAAAACCTAATTTTTATAGAAAAACTACAAATTTCTATAAAATAACAATAAAAACACTAAAAACATAAAAAATGAACTTACCTACAATCTTAAGAAAATTGGATATAGGATTTGATTGGATATTTGAAAGCCCCAAGCCGTGTTCAATGTTTTCAGAATGAAAAATGTTGAATGCGGCCGGGCTACATAAATAAAAATTACTAGAAAAAATTGGATATCCGATATTATCAGATATCCAATAATATCATATATTCGATTAGGCCTTTTCTTTGGCTTTTTCCTTGGCCAGGTGTACTGACACCCATGCCAACTAAAAAGTCAACAAATCCATTTGTGCGCTTTTGGACGAGTGAAAATAGGTTTTTTTCACATCACCACTTTTTGACATACCATGATCCTGCACATACCCAACAATGATAGAATAGTTAAACGTAAGGGATTTTAGCATGACAACAAAGGCAATCTAACGTCTCCTCAATTACGACAATTACTCCTACTATGTTTTCTATTATTTTGTATGATGGAAGGTGATTGTAGGATTACTTGTGAGAGAATCTATTGATGTCAAGGAAACCTAATAGACACACAAAAGGAAGAGTATCCAAGTTTAATAAAGGTTCAAGAAAATGCCCTATTTATATATCTTTATCATAGCTCATCTGCAAAAACAAATCTGACTTATTTTGAAGAACCAAAACTTTTAAGTGTATACAATCAGTACTCAAGTAATGCATTTGCTAGATTTGTGATTTTGTAGTTTTCCTCAGTGTGTATTATGATTCGGTTAGAGCTACTTTCACAAAGAGCCCATGGATGACATAGAAGAATGCTTACTGAATAAAGAAAGAACACTATGCATGGTTCACAAAGGAAGAAAAATTACATTAGTCATAGGAATTTCATAGCTCATCAATGATAATTGATATGATTTACTTGGAAGCATCTAAAATGATATGATATTTAGATTAATTATTTATTATTTATTATTGGTATTTTTATTTAGTTCTCTTTATTTATATCTTTATATTTGAGCCTTTTATTTTATAATTTATTTTCTCTATTTCTCTTCTCCTTTCTTACTCCTTTCCTTCCACCTCTCTCTCCCTCTCTCCCTCTCCCTTTTTTAAGATAGTATGCAATCCAATTTTTCACTTTCCTCATCCTTATGATGAATTTTTGAACCCAATCTGATTTACAGAAATATATATATATATATATATATATATATATATATATATATATATATATATATATATATATATATATATATATATATATATATATATCTATATATATATATATATATATATATATATATATATATAGCGGTGAAGCTCAATGGTTCTCATTGAGCCCACCAGGGTTCAAATCTCACTGAGCGCATGCCCAGTGAGAAGACATCTTAAAAGGGATGAGGTCGGGATTGTGCCCCGGGCGACTTTGGCGGAATGGATACCCCTCAGACCTTGGCTCTTAGCTGAAGAGAAGCGATTAATAAACGATTCTCTAAAAAAAAAAAAACTCTTTGCATACTACTTTATATTGAAGAAAACTCGTGCTTACAATCTATCTAATTATATATTTGAAAAAAAATATATAACAAGTTTTATTATATAAAATAAAAACAAAACATAATTTATTGACTAATCAAATAAAAGCTCAACTTAAATTGAAATATAACAAAATAATACAAATCTAAATATCAATAATATACAACTCAAAATGGTTTATATAATATCTCAACATAAAATTCTATTAATTCAACACCAAGAATTATCAAACAACTCAAAATAGTTGTATATTTAATGTCAAAACATAAAATTCTATTAATATTACAACTGGAATTATCAAACATATATAGTAGCATTATTACATTTTACCCAATTTTATAACAAGTTTCATGGTCTCTATTTCCTCCAACACTTAAAACCGCTGAAATAAACATACGTTATTCCTCAGGATGGCCACCTTTTAACATTTATATTCTAACAGGGATGAAAACAATGGCACTTAAAGTCCCACTGGCAGGCTCCCCCAGTTTGATGATCTATAACTACACACGTTTCGTAGCAGTCCGGGAGGCTCATATATCCCATGCATGGCCCATGAAAACCACCGCTGAGGCTGCTACAATCACCAGCCATGGACACTGATCATATCACAGATGAATAACTAGTTCAGAATTTTTGTTAAAAAATTTATGGACGAAAGAAAAAAAATAAAATAAGACCATTCATATCAGCAACTAAGAAGAACATATATTACCAGATACTCTGAGCAATAAAAACATGAGAAACACATAAGTGCGCTTCGCCATCTGAGGAATTACAACAATAACAACTACCAATGCTGTGTTCTGTGAGCAAACGATTCCTACTTATACCTAAACGTGCTGTTGGTTCACTTTTATTTGTTATTAGCTTAACATTTATGCTACATAATTTGGACGTCCCATCCAAAGTGAATCATTTGGAGTACTCGAAAAACAGAATCAAAAGAGCGAATCGTCCCATGTATACAAATATAATAAAAATGATACAGCGATTCATTATATACACAAATATATAATAAGGTTATAATTTATTTATTCTATGGCAGTATAAATAGTTGTTTCCACACAAATTTTGGCAATCCATTTCAGCCAACTGGATTGCAATATCTTGTCTCCTCCACTTCGGCCACTTCAGGAACTTTCTCACATGTTGTGTTTTTTACTGCTCTGGCAAAAAACAGTGAAAGCATAGACAAGGTAGATGAGCTCATATGAAGCCCTTTTGATCCATTTCAGCCAACTGGATTGTAACATCTCGTCTCTTTCTCCAGTTCGGCCAATTCAGGAACTTTTTCAGATGTTATATTTGTTACTGCTCTGGTAAACTGGTAAACTTGTTACTAATGAAAGTAATGTGATCGCATGGAATGTAAAGATACATCTCGTTGACCCCCTAATTGCAAATCTACACATCCCTTACTCGTGACTAAGCTGAAGGTGATGAGTCTCAAGCAGTAGCATTGCATTGGAGGTTATAGAGATCATTCATGTTAGGGAAAGGAAGTTGAGGTCACATGCCATCAAGGAGTACCTAGTTCATTGAAAGGATTTTTATATTGTGGATGCCATGTGGGAGAGCTAATATTGAAACATTTAAGTTTGCAATTGTTTGTGGGCAAGCAATCCTTGGGCTAGGAGGATTTTAATGTCTCTAAAATATTTAAATGACTTAATTAGATTAATTGATTAAGTGATCCTAAATTTAAAAAATATCATATGGATTACTTTTATTTATTTATTTATTTTATAAAATAAAAGTAATAAAATGATAAATAATAAATTGTGTCAATATATTGTAATCTTTTGGATACTTCTTGGAGTCTTTTATAAGGAGGTGGTTGGCATTGTAGGAAAACATCGTAGATTTTTCTATTTCTTGTGTATTTGTGATTCCTACGTTAATTAAGTTTTTCAGTGTTGCATTTCGAAGGTGCAAGACCCTCCCTAGTCTAGTGATTATGGTTTTAGTGTAAATCACTCCTCACCTAATCCAGTTGTCCATCCAAATTTTTGAAGTCTTCACTTGAAGAAAAAAATGATGTAACTTGAGATGTATTGTTGGTGTATTACATTTTGGTAGGAATGGGATTTTAATAATAAAGTATCATTGGTTTTCAATGGTTATGAAATCCTCTTCAAGTGTATGTATGTTTCCTTTATAAAGGCACATTCTGAATCAATGAAAGACATCAAAACATTTCTTTAATCAAGTTTTATCTCTTAGTTTATCATTTGGTATTTGAATGGCTATCTGGGCATGGCATTTAGGATGTTTATCAAGTGAAGTGGTATTCAAGAGAATAAATACATAAAGATGGAGCGATCTCTCAATCATTGTATAATCTGCAAAAGTTTCTATTCATTCTTGATGTCACGAGGAGAAAAATTTAAAGGAATTAGGTCCTCCAAGAATTGGCAATCCTGCAAATCTATGATTGAAAATAGAAAATAAGATTATACAAGGCATCACGAGATGAGACATTGTGGGTAGAGAAACTAGTGTAGCAAAGATTTTATGTTGTAAGGCATTTGAGCCTATCTTGAAGTTGACCCACAAACACTTCAGTGCCATTGAGCAGGTAGATATATCACCAACTTCTACAGTTTTCGCATGAAGAGGTAATGGTTTTTATAATAGTAAAAATTTATTTCAAGAAACCTTAATGATAGTTGGTACTTCTTGTGATATGTTTGTTTGTGCCTAAAATTATCTTCCCACTGAATGTATTGGGACCCCATATTTAATTATATTTGGGGCTATTTTTTATATGCCTAGTTGTGATTGAGATGGTGAATAATATGTCCAATGTGTGAAGGATTTGAACTCGTATAAATGTGTATTCAATAAGTTATTCAAACAGTCAAATTTGAGCCTTGGTAAAATCTTGAATCTCCATTGCATGGGATGTATAATAAATTTTAGGATATGATTTTTAACATTTGAGTGTGTTTTGAAAATATGATGCATTTGGCATAAATTGAAATGTATTATGATCTCAAATTAATAGATGTATTAGGTGTTTATTTATCAAATATTTCACAATTAGTTTTCTACATTATCCTTCATTTTAGGTTGTGAAAGGTTGTAGATCAGAAGCCATTTGGAATTACAACTATCTATAGTATTTTAGATAGGTACTGTAGGATTTTGTGAGCCGTGTACTTATTTAATGTATCTATTGAATATGGTGCCCCAAGGTGGTTGGGATCCATTTATACTTACAATAACTTTTCTTATATTATAACGTTCTCTTGGACTTACAAAAAAAGAAGAAGTCCAAATGTGCAATAGAGGAGAAATCAGGTCCACAAGATATAAATGAAGTGATTTTTATTATGGATTGTAAATTTCCAAGAGAATATTTCTTGTACAGTGACCTCCATTATGGTTTTCCGCCATTATTTATGTACTATATGAATATTGTGGGTTATTTTCATGAAATTTTAATTTTTATAATAGAAAGAATGCTTTCAGTCAAGATTCTTCCTCAGAGAATAGAAAATACTTGTCAGGAGGATGAAGGAAATGGAAGCACGAGCTTTTCAATCATCCCTAGCTAGCTTATCTCTTAGGGATAATTCATTTCATGAGAAACACCTTATTTGTGTCCTTGGAAACTAGGGTTTTGGAAAATTTGTCCCTAAAGAAAAGAGGAGGGTTGACATATTTATGTCCATGAAGAAAAGATGGGGCTTGGCATCATGATTGCCCCTTCAAGGAGTGAGGGGGGAAATATTTGTTTAATTAATTTTTTAATTCATGAGGATACAATAGAAACTCTCATAGGAGATGTGGACTTTCGAAGGAAATGCATCTCATGTAAGGGCATGCTGGAGGTAATTTGTGAAATAGAGGAGAGATTGTTTCCATAGAACTTGAGGAGGTGTTAGACACACTTGAAGGATGTGTATAATTTTGGAGGAAAGTTATCTCATGTGTACCTCTAGAGGAGGAATTAGACACATTCAGAGGAGATGTAGAATTTCAAAGAAAATGTGTCTCATTGTGCATGGGAGGTGAGAACACTCATGTTGTGTAGATGATTTCAATTTATATGATCAGGAATCAAATTCTCTAAAATGGTTGGTTTCAAAACCCTTGTAATATTCCACTATTGTTTGAAATAATGTAATAAGGGAGGAATATATGTGTATTACATTTTGGTTGTGGAATAGGATTTTTCCAATAAAGTACCATTGCTTTTCAATTGTTATCAAACTATCTTCAAATGTATATATGTTTCCGTTATAAAGGAACATTCTGAATCAATGAAAGACATTGAAACATGCTTTAATCAAGTTTTCTCGCTTAGTTTTTCATATATCTCATAATCTGAAAATATAAATAATCTATTCTTGGAAACCTATTTCTATTGATAACATATGCTTTGTGTCAATGTTGAAAAATAAATAATATGTATCTAATAAATATTTTTTGAACTCATGGAAATAATATTTAAGGTAATTACATATATATCCAATGGGAACTTATTAGAAAATTGTATACATTACCACTGCATCATCATACTTGGTCTAGGATTTGACACAATCCTTTCCATTTGCATCTTATTGGTGATATCATAAAAAACATCTCTATTTGGGAAAAGGACAATGAGAGTGAGGTTTGTCATATGGGATTAGGATTCATATTCCCATGTGGATGACATCTTCTGTATGAGTAAGTACCAATATTTAGTTGTATGATGAAGAGTGAGATTATCATATGATAGAAGTCAAGGTGTCATACATGTTAGGCTGGTCATCTAGTCATACTATGGGGAGGATGAAAGGCTTCGTGGTGAGATCAAGCATCAATATTGGTGTAAAAACCAGGTGTGTATAGGTCAGAGGGAGGACAAGTACAAGTTTCATACTTGTGAGCTTAGTAAACTACCAAGTTCCATACTTGAATTGGGTAATTTAAATTTTTAGATTTATTATTTATCATTGGTATTTTTATCTAGTTTTCATTATTTCTATCTTCATATTTTGGCCGTTTATTTCATTATTTCTTTACTCTATTTCTCTTCACCTTTTTCATATCCTTTCCTTCCACCTATTTTCTCTCCCTCTCTCCCTTTCCCCTTTTTAAGATAGTATGCAATCCAATTCTTTCACTTTCCTCATCCTTGTGATGAATTCTTGAGTGTAATCTTATTTACAAAAAAATCCACAGTTTATCTTAAAACTCATTGCATACTACTTTGTATTGTGGAAAACTCACTCCTACAATCCAAGTATATACTTGAGAAAAAAAAATGATAACAAGTTTTATTATATTAAATAAAAATAAAATATAATTTATTGACTAATCAAATAAAAGTGAGCAATCTAAATTAAAATATAACAAAATGATAAAACTCTAAATATCAATAGTATAGAACTCAAAATAGTTTATATAATATCTCAACATAAAATTCTACTAATATAACAACTAGAATCATCAAACAAATAAAAATAGTTGTATATAATAGTTTTCTACATTGGCCTTCATTGTAGATTGTGAAAGGTTGTAGATCAGAGGCCATTTTGAACTACAACTATCTCCAGTTTTTTAGCTAGGTACTCTAGGATTTTGTGAACCATCTATTTGTTTTGTAGTATCTAATGAATAAGGTACCCCAAGGTGGTTGGGCTCCATTTCTAATTTATTTAACTTTTCTTTGGTTATAATGTTCTCTTGGAGTTATGAAAAAAACAAGAAGTCCAGATGTCCAACAAAGGGAAAATCAAGTCCACAAGATATAAATGAAATGATTTCTATTGTGGATTATAGAGTTCTAAGAGAATCTTTCTTGTGCAGTGACCTCCATTATGGTTTTCCATCATTATTTATGTACTATTTGAGTATTGTGGGTTCTCCTCATGAAATCCTTAGTTTTATAATAGAAAGAATGCTTTCAGACAAGAGTCTTCCTTAGAGAGTTCAGAAGACTTGACAGGGGGATGGAGAAAATGGAGGCAGGGGGTTTTTAATCATCTTGAGCTAGCTTCTCGCTTAGGGTCAGTTCATTTGTGATATTCCCTGTTTTGTAAGAAGAAATTTTATAAATAAATAAATAGTTAAATAGTTGATTAACAAATATATCGTTGCTTGAGGACAAGCAAATTTGAGAGGGGCAGACTGTCATGAGCCCTAATTGACAATGTAAATGAGTAAACTCGATTTAAATATTATTGAGTCCTTAGAGAATCAATTCATACCAATAATTGTTATATATAATATTAATATTATTAATTATTAATTATTAATATTAATAATAACAATAATAATTCAAATAAATAGACTAATGATAAATCTATTATTAATACAAACTATGATATATTGTTGTGACATAATATATAATTAAAATGATAGATATGATTGTTAATCAATAATCAACTATTGTGTTAGGAGTAACAATAATTAATATTAATAATATATTGGTGAGTCAAATACTATTAATCTAGATCACTAATTAAAATATACATATATAAATTATAGATATTATATTATTAATATTAATATCATCGAATCAATATTGTTAATTAATATAGATCATTAATTTAATATTAATCTATAATAACATAATATGAATCAATCAATATAATACTAATATTGATCCATAAAATAATATTACTACACATTAATAGTATTAATAATATTATTAATAGTATTAATAACTATACATTAATAATATTACTATTAAACAAATATGATACATTAATAATTAATAAAATTACTATTAAACAAAGTTATTATGATACATATACATTATAATAAATATTAAATGTAATTATCAGCATTAGTCCATGTCAAAGGGCATGTACCAAATGAACGCACCGATTGGACATATACAAATGGGGAATGCGATCCAAAAAGGAAAAGGAAGGAAAGCGAAAAGGAAAAGTGAATACGGTTCATTTGGTATACCGCGTACACGATCACATCAATACGCAGAGTACCTTGTAAAGGTACGTTTCATAACATTCGATTAGTATATAACCGTGGGTAATAACTTGTTAATGCCAGCAGTATTATATTCATTTAATAAGCAATATAAACATGTAATTAATCTATAACCGTGGGAAATAAAATATTATAAATGATTATTTTATTAAATAAACCATATATATATATATATATATATATATAATAAACTAATCATTTATATATTTAATATAGTTTATTAAATATATAAATGATTAGTTTATTTTATATATATATATATATATATATATATATATATATATATATATATATATATATATATATATATATATATATTCATGAAATCCAAATGTATAAGAAATTATGGAAATAAAGGTGCGATTGAATTTTAAGTATTTAAATTATAGAATGTAGGGTCTATCCCTCTTTTCCTTACTATAATACTTTAGGGTAGGGAGCTTGTGGAAGGGAGAGGCGGAGTAATTTTGGGCACATGTCGGGCTGTCCCAACACTGGGGTTAAGCCTTGAGGGAAGCCGCTTGTAGCCTATTTCACGCGCCCGGAGCACGATAAGTCTTCCACCCCATAGTAACCTTAGTAAAGAAGGAGAAAGATCCCTATATCCTAGAGATCTAAATATCAAATCTAATGTATGAGCTTTAATAGTTGTGTTTCTTATGAGTAGTAATGGTTAACATAGAGTATTTGAATAGTTTTAAGATGATTTCCTAAGTTACGCCTAACTTGTACTAATTTACAGAACTCAAGTCAAGCGATAGGAAAAGGGGTCATCACATCATTGCATGAGAAATACCATATTTGTGTTCTTGAAAAGTGGGGTTTTAGCAAATTTGTCCCTAAAGAAAAGAGGGGGATTGACATATTTGTTTTTGTGAATAAAAGAGGGGGCTTGGCATCATGATTGTCCTTGCAAGGAGTGGGGGGTGATATTTGGTTAATGATTTGTAGAGTACTTGAGGATACGTTAGACACATTGGGAGGATATGTGGATATTTGAAGGAAATGCATCTCATATACAGGCATGTTGGCGGTGATTTGTGCAATAGAGGAAAGATTATTTCCACAACACTTGAGGAGGCATTCGATGCACTCGAACTTGAGATGTGGAATTTTGGAGAAAATTTGTCTCATGTGTAACACTAGAGGATGCATTAGACACACTCGGAGGAGATGTGGAATTTCATAGGAAATGTGTCTGATTGAGCATGGGAGGTGGGAACACTCATGTTGTGTAGATTTTTTCAATTTCTATGATCAGGAGTTCCACTGATACAACATGTTCAATGTTTCTAGTGCGAGAAAGGAGGATTGGTGAATATTATTCATCAAAGTCTCTAGAAGGGTTGGGTTTAAGACCCTTGCAATATTCCACTCTTGTTCGAAATAATTTAATAAGTGGGTAATACTGGTGTATTACATTTTGGTAGGATTAGGATTTTAATAATGAAGAATCATTGGTTTTCAACAGTTATAAAACTATGTTCAATTGTATTTATGTTTCCTTTATAGAGGAACAAATTATGAAACAATGAAAGACACTTCAAAACATGTTTTTAATCAAGTCTTCTATCTTAGTTTTTCATATATCTTATTATCTAAAAATAAAAATAATCTATTCTTGGAAACCCATTTCTATTGATTGCGCATGCTTTGTGTCAATGTTGAGAAATAAATAATGTGGATCCAATAATTATTTTTTTAACTCATGGAAATAAGATTGAAGGCAATTACATATATATCCAATGGGAACTTGTTAGAAAATTTTATCCATTACCATTGCATCAACATACTTGGTCTAGGATTTCTCACAATCCTTTCCTTTTTCATCTTATTGGTGATATCATCAAAAACATCTATATTTGGGAAAAAGGGTATGAGAGTGAGTGTTTTCATATGTGAGTGAGATTCCTAGTCCCATGTGGGTGAAACCTTTGTATGAGTGAGTGTCAATATTTAGTCGTGTGATGGAGAGTGAAATTATCGTATGATAGAAGTCAAAGTGTCGTACATGTGAAGTTGGTTAGCTAGTGATACTATGCAGAGGATCCAAGGCTTCGTGATGATATCAAGCACCACACGTTTGTAAACACCAAGTGTGTATAGATTAGAGGGAGGACAAGTACAAGTGTCATACTTGTGCTTAGTAAATTACCAAGTGCCACACTTGTGTCTGGTAAATTAAATTTTTAGATTTATTATTTATTATTGGGATTTTTATTTATTTTTCATTATTTCTATGTTTATATTGTGGCATTCTCTCTCTCTCTAGATAGTATGTAATCCAAATTTTCACTCTCTTTCTTTTAAGATAGTATGTAATCCAAATTTTCACTTTCCTCACTCTTATGATGAATTGTTGAGTGCAATCTGATTTACCAAAAAATATATAATTATCTTAAAAATCTTTGCATACTACTTGATATTGTGAAAAAACTCATGCCTACAATTTGTCTAATTATATACTTGAAAAAAAATATAATAAATTTTACTATATAAAATTAAAATAAAATATAATTTATTCACCAATCAAATAAAACTCAACCTAAATTGAAATATAACAAAATAATACAACTCTAAATATCAATAATATACAACTCAAAATAGTTTATATAATATCTTATCACAAAATTCTATTAATATAACAAAAAGAATTCTCAAACAAATCAAATAGTTGTATATAATGTCTCAACATAAAATAGTTTATATAATATCTTAACATAAAATTCTATTATTATAACAAAAAGAATTATCAAACAACTCAAAATAGTTGTATATAATGTCTCTGCACTAAATTCTATTAATATAACAACAAGAATTATTAAAGTGTCATGGTCTCTATTTCCTCCAAGACTTAAAACTGCTGAAATAAACATACGTTATTCCTCACGATGTCTACCTTTTAACATTTCTATTCTAACAGGGATGATAACAGTGGCACTTAAAGTCCCACTCACACTTTCCCCAAATTTGATGATCTATATTTACACACACATCGTAGTAGAATCCCATGCATGCCCATAAAAACCATTGTTGAGGCTACTACACTCACGAGACATGGACACTGATCATATCACAGATGAACAACTAGTTCAGAATTTTTGTTAAAAAAATTATCGACAAAAAAGAAGAAAATAAAAACTATACCGTAAATCTAGAGAAAATGAAAAAATCTTGACCCTTCAAATCGTAAATATTAATAATATTTATGAGTTTTTCCGTATCAACCGCTTTTGTTAGTTTTTGCCATGAAATTCAGATTTTTCAACGCTTGAATAATTTAAATTCCCTCATGCTTGAATAATTCTCAATCCCACATTGTAGGACTAAGTAGAAAACTTGTCATTCTATTGAATACTTGGTCAATAAGAGTTAAAAAAAAAACTAAATGTAAACTGCAACTAATAGTTCCTTAATGTAAACTAAAGTAATCAATTATGTGGAGGTATCTAAACATTAAAAGTATCTAAATTTTCTACAATGTTTACCTCTTTCAGCATTTGAATACAATCTTGGAGGTTTCTATTCTTCTTCTTTCAATTATATCTATTTTCTATGTATACAGTAATACTATTCTCTTCAAGTTGATATCACTCTATTTGTATTAAGTTTTTTTTAATATAATATATTTTATATATATTTTTAAGTTTTAGCGACGGCTGATGCAGAGGGAGAGAAGGGAACCAGGATTTCAGTGGGATAGTAGGTGTGGTAGGAGTAGCGGGATACATCGGTGAAAAATCTTCTGGAAGAGATTACACAGTGAACGTCACACTTAGAGATCTGTGCCCTAAAACCTTTGCCTTCATCAGATCCGCCAGATCCTAAATTTTTACCAGAGACGAGAGGAAATCTCGTCCTTTGTTAGTTTTGGCAGGAGCAAAGGTCAGGCTTAAACTTTTTCAAGTTGATCTGCTGAAAGAGGAAGCTTCGATTTTGCAGTGGAGGGTTTTTCATGTAGTCGGTCCTATGAGTGGAGCCTCACCACTGATGGAGAGAGTAGAGTGTTCAACTAGACAGTTCAGGAGGCCAGAATTCACAAATATTTTCACTGATTTCATGGAAAGCCGAAGGAATGGGTATAGGGATGGAACCCAGAACCGGGTTGAAAAGGATCGAAGACCAGGGGCTTTCTATAGTGGGGAAAGAAAATGGTTCAATAATCCATTTAATCAGAGGAGGATATTTTATGAACGGCCCTTTCGTCCTGATAATCAAAACCTTCATGTTGGAAGAATGAACCTATCTCAAAGCAAGAAGATCCCTTTTCGTGCCTGGTTTAACAAATGGTCACATTCCAAATTTTCAAAAATGAACAAGAACTATTCTTCACCTCAGAATAAAGAGCTGAACCCGAATCTGATACCCATTTTTCCCACATCCTCCAGAGGCATCCCATTTAATCCTCCTTTGCCCAAGAAAGCTTGGACAGACTCCTACTAGGAGATTCATAGAAGAAGATTAGATTTTTTGGGCCATGAGGCGATTAACAGAAAGAGGTTTGAATCTCAAGCTAAAGGAAGGTTTAAAGGAATGCAGAAAATATAGAGACCAATTTTCAAAACATTGATTCATGAGGACAATGTAGGGTCAATAAAGCTGCAATGACCAAATAAAGTCGAGTCAGAGCTTCCTGGCTGGCCCAACACTTCCATGGAAGTTTCCCACTTGTGGGTACCCTCCAAAACAAATCAGGTATTATCTATTACCCTATCAGAAGAAACATTAAAATAGAGAAATCTTATTTATCTTCATCAGGGAATCATCTGTAAGCTTTGGAAGATAGAAATATCATATAAGGATTTCAAAGATTGGGTTTTATGCAACTGGGGGGAGGTTTCTAAGATTGAAATACTGGATAATGAACTAGAATATTTTGTGGTGTTATTTGAAAAAAAGTCTAAGAGAGATTCTATCTTCAAGCAAAAAGGCTGGTTTTATAAGAATAAAGGATTACACATGCAGCAGTGGTCCCCTAACTTTAATAGCACTAAAAATGTCATCAGATTTGTTCCCATGTGGATCAACCTAGCAAATCTTCCAGTCGAATATAAAAACATGGAAATTCTACAAATTATTGGCAACAAAGTGGGGATATACTTATCACACTTTTTAGATAAACCTTCAGCTTCAAGTTGGTTATGTTTGCTAATGAATGTTGAGGAGTTGCCTAATTCCATAAAGCTTATTTCAAGATATGGAATTTGGATTCAGATGATTTCATATGCTTCAGAATAGTCAGTCATTTTGAAGATAACATCTTCTACAACATCTGAGATTGCAACCCCCCACAAAACTGGGTCTTGGCACTTTGCTAGCATTGATCCTCAGGTTAAATTAGTGGATATCAACAAGGAGTCTCTGCATTTTTTTTTTATATCTTTTATGCAGGAGATTATGGTCTTACAAATGGAACAGGGGGGGCTCTCAAATTCTCTCTTTGACTTATCCATCTTATGAGGGCAATGCAACATTAAATAGTCATGAGATAGACATCATATCCAAAGGGGAATATTGGTAAGACCTCAACACTTACAAAGAGACATTTGGAAAATTCAGGAAATTGTCCAGGGCACCTCTTCTTATACCTTCCCATTCTCTCCCGATGTCAATCTCCAAATGGCAAGTACCTTGGCTGGAACATCTCATCATATATTGGGTGTCTCAGGTTCAGAAAGATTTACTGGAGGAAATTGCTGATC
>BSBK01006527.1:0-107500 GCA_027943335.1 Chamaecyparis obtusa
TGTCTCTCTTTGTCTCTCTCTATCTCTATCTCTGTCTCTGTCTCTCTCTCTGTTCTCTCTGTCTCTGTCTCTATCTCTGTCTCTATCTCTGTCTCTGTCTCTCTCTCTATCTCTCCTTACCCTTCTCTCCTATCTCTATTCTCTCTCCCTCTTCCCTTCTCTCCTTCTCTCTCCATTCTCTCTCCCTCTCTCTTTTGTCCCTTTTTCTTGTTTTACATAAGGTGCATGCCCTATTTAAGACTATGCATATAACATATTTTTTGATTTGTATAGTCTGTACGCCCTATAGCGCACTCGCGTTATGTAAAACTAGAGAAGAAACGGTCTTATTTGCCAAGGATATCATGAAAGAGGCCCACTTTTTGTTATGATGTCTAAATTTTGCATTTTCTCTGACAAGCTTTTGCTTTTCATGGTGCTGATAGTGAAAAATCAGCATCATTTTGCCCCATAATGAAATTTTTTTAATTTGCACCATCATGAAAGTTAATTATTGGAATCAAAAAGACAAAAAGAGATTGAGGGAAGTTTTTTATTTTTTACATGTCAAATGTGAATAAAGTGTGTTTTGGTTTATAATTGGTATGATATAGACTTGTTCTTGATACATAATTTGATATAAGTGTAATAAATTTTTCATATAATTTTGTCATATTCTAAGAGGTTTATATTATAATTTGACTTATTGGTTTACATTTATATTATATTTTTAAAATTGTAATCAATTAATATGTAGAAATCATCATCATGCTAAGGAAATGACCAAAGAATTTAAAAGCAGAAGAGCATGAAAGAGACAAAGAGAAGAAAATGGAAAGAATGAGACAACTTCATCAACAAAAAAAATTAGATAATATAGAAGAAGATTTTCCTTTAGATGAGGAACATGAAACATCAATACAAAGTAAGAGAGAATTGGAATTGGAATAAAAAAGAGAACGAATGAGAAACTTGTGTGCAACAAGACAATTGAATTATGAAGATGTGGGGACATCATCTATGAGTTCCCAAGTTCAAGAGACATCATCATCCAATGTTCGAGGCACACCAATGTATCATGTTGAAGGCACACCATTGTCTACTTCCAAAGGTGGAGGAACACCAATGTATCATGTTGAAGACACACCATTGTCTACTTCTGAAGGTGGAGGCACACCAATGTATCATGTTGAAGGTACACCATTATCTACTTCTGAAGGTGTGGGCACACTCTTCTATCATGTTGAAGGCACATCATTGTCTACTTCCAAACGTGTGGGAACAACATCATCTCATGTTGAAGGCACACCATTATCTACATCCCAAGGTGTAGGCACAACATCATCTCATGTTGAAGGCACTGAAGATGGTATGCAATTCACACATAATGTTTTTGATGCTCCTAGAATTATTAAATATAGAAAACCAAAATATTTGATTGATATTGATACTAACATTTTGCAAGAAATGCCTAACAAGATTCCCAAGTGTACTTGTCAAAGAAATGTTAATTGTATTTGGAGATCATTTTTTGAGAATTTAAATATGACAGGAAGATGTCAACTATTTGTTGAAATGATGAGAAATCTGAAATTTAGGCCCATCATGAAGATTCTTGGGCTAAGAATGATGGATGAGTCAAGTGAAAAATCAATTGTAAAGAATCTAATGACTGCATATGAGAGCGTGGGTTCTACATCATGCATGAAAGATAGTAATGTCACACGACATGTACTTACATCAATGATAGTAAGCACTCAAATGAAGAAATCTTGACTCATTAGAAAGACAAGAAAAACATTGAAAATAAGTAGAAAGTCTCTAATGAGAGCCCTGAGAAGGCGTCAAAGAGTGGAAGATCCAAATAGCAATGAGTTATGGCCATTTTCCAGTAGAATTTTGAAGAATAATACATGGGTATCTCCTAATCAAAGATATGTTGTAAGAAGGAGGATTGGTAGTCGAATTCATGTTGCACATCCAAAACATTTTTTGGATTCAAATCAGACATAATTCATTGCAAAATTTATGCATAGGTATCCTCAAATTAAAATTAGTCATAGATATTTTGAAATGTGTAAACCTTTTTATGTCAAGATAAATCACACATGCACAATTTCTTGTTGTAGGGTACATATTGAATTTTCTAACCATTTTGAATTTTATAGGAATATATGTGTAGCTTTCCACTCTAACAATGTTTTGCGGGATTGTAACATAAATGTCCCACCTAGATCTTCAAGGGAATTAATATCTACCATTTTATGTGAAAGAGTGGATGGTCAACAATTTTGCAAGCTCTCATGCTTGAATGGTACATGCATAGATTGCGGAGGTTTGCGATGTTTGCCAATTTGTCAACATATGGAGAGTACACATGCAATCGATAACGAAATAGTGGAATTTGGAAAATATAAGACCATGACATACAATTTTAAAAGATGGAAAAGAGGCTAAAAGATGTCATTTAGTAATTGAAAAATTTTTAGTGTATTAGTTCATGGACATTTTTTGTAAAAAAATTATTTATGAGTATTGCAAGGCATACACATAGAGCATGATGGTTAGATATGCAATTCAAGTTGTGCAAGGACACATTCCCACTTGATACCATTGTTTTAGTTGTGGACTTTGTAGAGAACTACACACTACAACCATAGAATGAGGTGCAAGCAAAGTATTACAACTCTCAATAGGTTGCTATATTTGTTCATATAGCATTCATGCATGCACCAGACAGTACAAAGGAGAATAGGAAGATATTGAGGGAGTATCATTTTTATATCATCAATGATCGCTCACATTCTACAAAGTTTTTACATAGTTGCTTTCAACTATTTTATGTTCATTTGGAAAATAGGGACATAAAATATCATCAACATATCATTTGGTCAAATAATTGTGCATCCCAATTCAATAATTCATGGATGTTTTATTGGTTGTGCAGGATGCATAAGATTACTGGAATTTAATATATGTGGAATTTCATAGAGGCTAGTCATGGAAAGGGAGAGCATGATGGCATAGGTGCATGTATTAAAAGAGCCTTAGCATGTGAAGAATTAAAATACAAAGAGAAAGAAACATTGTCAGATGTAGGATGTATTGTCCAGTGGTGTAACGCTACAATGGGTCCAGGTAATGAAGGTGAGTCTATGGTTCATATATTTTTTTGGTTGATGGATGAAACTAATATTGCACCATATGAGGATTGTTGTACATTGACAGGATCGAGTGAGCTACACTCTTTTAGAAGTTGTAATGTAGGTTCATGGAGTATCCACACATGACATATGGCGTGCTTTTGTTCATCATGTGTAGATGAAGATTGGGATGGGTGTGAGTCAAAGGAATGGGTTGATGAATGGTATACATGTATTTTGAGTCCACTTGCCTCCTATCATCCCCATGAATCACTACAATTGATATAAATGGAATCATCCATTGACTTTGATCGCTTATCATTAGATATTCCCTTGGAGGGATGCACTTGTTTCAACACCTTGTATTCTCAGATTTCATTGCTTTGACTACTAAATCCTTTGTAGGCTTGAACATCACTTTCTTTCTTTTCTCATCTTTGGAGAATCCTTTACTTCATTCTCTCCTTTCACATCATCTCCTTTAAGACTCTACACCTTAGGTTTCCTTCAGCAACTCCATATCCACCATATCAAACAAGTTCTTGGTTCATGCTTGTTTAAGCTTGCCAATTGGTTGGACCATCAGTAAATACTTGATGACTTTAATTAGAGGATTCTACCATCAATTTGAATATTTGACACTTCTAGATGTAAAAACCCCAAATTGGTCCCAAAACCCCCTAGAAACTAGGGCTCGCCCAATGTCTTGTCTCCTAGCACCATACAAATTGAACTAAAGTTGATTCACCATCATTTGACCATCCTATGATGAAATACCCCCTCCAAAGGCTAGAACATCTACTATTGTACCCTTGCACCAATTTGATGACCCTTATGTACCCTTTAAACTCATCAAACTCCTTCAATCACTCTCAACTTGCAAACTCTTCTTCTTTCCTGCCAAACCCTTGCCAAAACCAACTTCCACACATAAGCCCAAGCCAAAACCAACTTCTAAACAAGCCTACCATAAACACCACATACAAAAAACCTAAAATCTTCCAACAAAACCTAACCCAGAGTAGTAGGAAACTTGGTAATAGCCTTACTTCCTTCAGAAGCAACATGCCTAGCCAGCTCTCTAGGAAAAACAAACCTGACAGTAATCTCAATTTCTCTAGAGGAAAGTGTCATGATCTTGTTATATTTTAGCAGAGAAGTAGCCTCAGGAGTAATCTTATCAAAAATATCAATCATGAAGCTCTCCATGATATCCATGGTAGCACTGGATATTCCCTTGGAGGGATGCACTTCATTCTAGCACCACAAATATTTCTATTAGAAATGAGTATTCATCAATGGCCTTCCATTTATAGGACTTGGGCATTATCCTTGAAATGTAACTTCATTGCCACCTTTGGCAAGGCAGTCTCACTCCTCATTTTACAACAAAGGGCAGCCATCTATGGTCCAAGGTTTTAATTCAGCTGACAAGTGGAGAGCTTCTCAAGGTACTGATCTCTTTCGTAGAGAAGTTCCTGCTTCATCTCAAGGTTCTCATTTAGGTGACCAACTCCTTCAAGGTCCACAAATAGACCTATTAATTTCCCAAATTGGTTCGTTAGCAGGCAAAGAATTTGCTCATGCACTTCATTCTAGCACCACAAATATTTCTATTAGAAATGAGTATTCGTCAATGGCCTTGCATTTACGGGACTTGGGCATTATCCTTGAAATGTAACTTCATTGCCACCTTTGGCAAGGTAGTCTCACTCCTTATTTTACAACAAAGGGTAGCCATCTATGGTCCTTCGAGGTCCACAAATAGACCCATTAATTGGTAAAAGGGTAGATGCAATTTTGGAAAGAGTATCCCAATTGAAGAGTAATAGAAATTCCAGTGAGCATTAAGTTATTGCAGATTTAATGGGTGTATCTCCTCCACTGAAAAATATAACTACTTCCAGAGACTTGAGTTTAAATGGAGACTATCTATTCCCAAACATGCCCCAGTCAAGCAGATGAACCAGATGTTGCTTGAGTAAAGAAGATAGTGGTTTATTAAAGCATCTACATTATCCCACTTGCTATCAGTTACTACTTTTTGAGTGGCTTGCCAACTACTTCTATGTAGGATTTCTGTAATATATAATGTCCTCATGCAAGTACATGCCACACATAGTCGTTTGATCACCGCCAATGACTCCATGCTGAAGTGTCCCTCAAGGTCCCTTAAGCATGGAATTGGCAATCTTTGTGGGGTCATATCTCATAGCTCATGTGAGGTAGAATTGATCCATTAGGTGCTACGGGACCATGTTGTTGGGGCCTATAAAAGCCTATCTCAATTTTCAAAGATTTAACTTTGTTTAAATTTGGCAACACATTCTCGGTCAGTGTTAGAACTCAAGGTGTTCCTTAGTTGAAATGACCAACATTGTGTATCTTTCCAACCGTTGGTCATAGCATCGAACTGTCAGTTCCAACAACTCTAAATGGTTGGGTAAATGCTAGTGGAAACCTCATTCAACACCCATAGTTTGTTCAATCCCTGTCAATGACTCCATACTGAAGTGTCCCTCAAGGTCCCTTAACCATGGAATCAGGGATCTTTATGGGGTCATATCTCACAGCTTGTGCGAGGTAGAATCGATCCATCAGGTGCTATGGGACTGTGTTGCCTGGGCCTACAAAAGATTATCTTAGTTTTCAGAGATTCAACTTCTTTTAAATTTAGCAACACATTCTTGGTCGGTGTCAGAACTCAAAGTGTTCCTTAGTTGAAATGACCAATGTTGCGTATCTTTCAAACCATCTATCATAGCATCGAACCATTAGTTCCAATAGCTCCAAATGGCTGGGTAAACACTAGTGGCAACCTCATTCACCACACACAGTCGTTCGAACCCTGCCGATGACTTTGTGTTAAAGTGTCTCTCAAGGTCTCTTAAGCATGAAATCAATAATCTTTGTGGGGTCATATCTCAGAGCTCATGCAAGGTAGAATCAATCCATTAGGTGCTATGGGACTATGTTGCTGTGGCCTACAAAAGTCTATCTCAATTTTTAGAGATTCAACTTCATTTAAATTTGGCAACACATTCTCAGTCAGTGTCAGAACTAAAGGTGTTCCTCAGTTGAAATAGCCAACATTGCATATGTTTCCAACTGTAGGTCATAGCATCGAACCGTCAATTCCAATAGCTTCGAATGGTTAGGTAAACACTAGTGGCAACCTCATTTGGCACCCATAGTCATTCGATCCCCGTCGATGACTCTGTGCTGAAGTGTCCCTCAAGGTCCCTTAAGCATGGAATCAATGATCTTTGTGGGGTCATATCTCGTATCTTGTGTGAGGTAGAATCAATCCATCAGGTGCTATGGGACCATGTTGCTAGTGCCTACAAAAGATTGCCTTAGTTTTCAAAGATTCAACTTCTTTTAAATTCAGCAACACATTCTCGATCGGTGTCAGAACTCAAAGTGTTCCTTAGCTGAAATGACAAACGTTGCGTATCTTTCAAACTGTCAGTTGTAGCATCGAACCATTAGTTCCAATAGCTTCGAATGGCTAGGTAAACACTAGTGGCAACCTCATTCACCATGCATAGTCATTCGAACCCCGCCAACGAATCTATGCTGAAGTGTCCCTCAAGGTCTCTTAAGCATGAAATCAATGATCTTTGTGGGGTCATATCTCAGAGCTTGTGGGAGGTAGAATCACTCTTTTAGGTGCTATGAGACTGTATTGCTAGGGCCTACAAAAGCCTATCTCATTTTTTAGAGATTCAACTTCTTTTAAATTTGGCAACACATTCTCGGTCAGTGTCAAAACTCAAAGTGTTCCTTAGCTGAAATGGCCAACATTGTGTATCTTTCAAACTATCGGTCGTCGCATCGAACCATCAATTCCAAAAGCTCTGAATGGCTGGGTAAATGCTAGTGGCAACCTCATTCACCATGCATAGTCATTCAAACCCTATCGATGACTCTGTGCTGAAGTGTCCCTCAAGGTCCCTTAAGCATGAGATCATCGATCTTTGTGGGGTCATATCTCAAAGCTCATGTGAGGTAGAATCAATCTGTTAGGTGCTACAAGACCATGTTGTAGAGGCCTATAAAAGCTTGTCTCTATTTTCAAAGATTCAACTTTGTTTAAATTCAGCAACACATTCTCAGTCGGTGTCAGAACTCATAGTGTTCCTCAATTCAAACGGCCAATGTTGCATCTATTTCAAACCATCAGTCATAGCATCAAACCATCAGTTCCAATAGCTCTGAATGGTTAGGTAAACACTAGGGGCAACCTCGTTCACCATGCATAGTTGTTTGAACCCCACCGATGACTCTGGGCTAAAGTGTCCGTGAAGGTCTCTTAAGCATGAAATCAATGATCTTTGTTGGGTCATATCTTGGAGCTTGTGCAATTTAGAATCGATCCATCAGGTGTTACGAGACTGTGTTTTTGAGGCCTACAAAAGCCTATCTTAGTTTTTAGAGATTTAACTTGTTTTAAATTCAGCAACACATTCTCGATCGGTGTCAAAACTCAAAGTGTTCCTCAGTTCAAATGGCCAATGTTGCATATCTTTTTTTGGCACACATAGTCATTCGAACAACATCGATGACT
Organism: Chamaecyparis obtusa; assembly: GCA_027943335.1. NCBI lineage: Eukaryota > Viridiplantae > Streptophyta > Pinopsida > Cupressales > Cupressaceae > Chamaecyparis > Chamaecyparis obtusa. The sequence continues at coordinate 7,693 of BSBK01006527.1, forward strand.
CTGGGGTGAGCAGTAGGATGAGTGAAAATATGTATTCTAGTGTTTGTCATTAATAATCAGTCAATTAGGGGACAATTAGAAGTTAGTTTGTAAAAGCATAAGGTTGCACATCCATATCTGCCATAGTAATCTTATTAATAAAAGAACTCTTGCCAACATTAGCGTACCCCAAGAATCCCTATATTATATTTATACATTTATTCATTCATTTCATTACTTTTGTTACTATTACAGTTAAAGAATTGACTGTTATTGAGGACATTGATTGGCATTTGTAGCACAGTGAGCAAGTTAAACATACATCGATAAACATACAAGCATAACTATAAGGCATGGGAAATTTATAAAGAAAAGATATGAACATAAACATAATTTACTATACATCAATACACCAAACACATGAATTGCATACCTAAAACATAAAAAATATATATTCGTAGGGCATGAAGTCAAATATATATGTCCAATAATGTCATACATTGAATATATTCAATACAGTAAAACTGGCTTCCTCAAAGACAAATGGATGTACAATGTGTTGGGTATATTCTTAATTTTCTAAGGTTTTTGTCCAATTTTTGTTTTAGTCTCCTTGTAAGTGCTTTTCCTGGTCTAGGGTTTGTAAAATTCATAAAAAATTGTCATGACCAAGCTCGAAAAAACCCTTACCCTAGGTTTTGTCCTTAAAGATTTTTGAATTCATGTCAAAATCCTCAAGTTAGCCCTGAATTCCTTTAATTCATTGTTACCTTTTTATTCACTTAAGTGGTTAGCCGTGCATGTGCTTATTTGTCTCAAGTGTTCACTGAATTGGAAAGTGTCATTGCATGTCTCGTATAGTTTTCGGTGAATCAACGAATAGGTTGGAACCTTGTTAAGTGTTATCCTCAGTCGCAAAGTCTCCAAGCATTTGGCGGTTATTAGAAAAGTTTGCGTGACTTGGTGAATGCATTATCTCTTATTCACTTATTCCTTGGTGGTTTTGTGTCAACACTTAGTGACCTGGTGACAATGGTTATCGCTCATTCTCTGAATCGAGCAGTTAAAGGTTAAATGATCTCACAACCTGGTGAATATCGTCGATCGATGTCAAGATCAACGGTTATGTTTTAATATCAAGTATTTTCTGGGTCCTACATGTTTGATCTGGTGAATGAGCAACTGAGTACTTGTATTATTATCCTCCAAGTCTAGTGGTTGTGAAAATTTGATGAAATGAGTTTGGTAGAGGTAATGCTTTTTATGTTCACTTATTCTCAGAATAAGTTAGTGAAATGCTAAATGATCTAGCGATTCAATGAATCATGTGGCCATGAGCTCTCTTAAAAGAAAGGTAAAGGCTAGAAGTATTTGGTGAATAGGAAAATCAAAGGATTAGCAAAGTTTTAAGGTCTTCAGTCACTTAATCATGTAATGAAATATTCAATGTTTGAAGTATTGCGAGATTCAGCGAACCCTTTGTTCACTGAGTCTCGTAATCAAATGACTAAAGATTATATGTTTCATTGAAATGGTCAACTAACAGCATTCACCAAGTTTCATGATGCTAGTGGTCAAAGCTACATGATTCCATGATTCAAAGATAAGCCATTCACCAAGTTGCCAGATATCTAGGTAGTTAGCACTAAAATCTAGCAAATGAGCGAAGCATACAATCGCTAAGTCTCAGAATGAAGGTGATGGTTAAGGAAAGATTTAGCGATTCAAAGAGTAAAGGCTTCACCAATTCTCTAAATAATCAGGTAGTTAAGTATTTCATTAAGAAAATGCGTGAACCCTTTGTTTGCTAAATCTCCAAGAAAGTTGACAGTTAGCTGGGACATTAAGAGAATGGGAGATGGCCTTATTCGCTAGTTCTCCAAATGATAACTGTAGTCAAGTGCTCAAAGGTGATCACTTTGTTTGCTGATTCGCTAAGTGGATGAAGAGTTAAGAATTGCATTGCAAGAACCCGTGAAGGTTTTGGTCACCAGTTCTCTAAATATGAGCTAGGGTTAACATTGTATTAAGCGATCACGAGAAGCTTTTAGTCACTGATTCTCTGAATAGGCTCAGTTGGAAAAGGTAATAAAAGAAAAGAAAAAGACTGTTGCCTGTGTGGATAAAGTATAGTGTCAAGCTGGAGAGTAAACTAATAAGCCATCCAATCAGTTTCAAAGAAGGATTTCATGATGTAAACAAGATGTTAAAGTACAAAGTACTAATCATTTCCTTTTTGCCTTGTTTTCAAGTTTTAAAATCTATATGTCAACATCTTTGCATCAGTTAGCTCTGATTTGAAAATTGGTGATATGTGAAATTGAATGCGGGAGCAATTAAGGATTGATTTGCAATGATTATGGTAGCTGTACAGATTTGATCTATATTGATAAATAAGCTAAGATCATTATTTCTTGTGTCCAAAATTAGTTAAAGAGAATTGTGTCTTTCTAAAGCAGTTTTTGAGCGCCAAGTAAATCCAGTTTACAGAGATTGAAGGTAATTTTGTAGAAAAGATGAGTCAACCTGAGAGGAGTGCAGCATCTTCCAGCAATGAAGCCAAGTCTAAAAGTGGTGAAGACAAAGGAAAGCCGAACTATTCAGATGAATTCATGAAGTTGTTTCCTGCTTCCAACTAGAATAAAAGAGCTCCAGATGATGTTTTTGAATATTTTCAAGGGCTTTGCAGAGATCCTGTCATACCAAATAGCACAAGTTATACTATTTTCAACTTCTTTTATGGAAATAGAGATAGGCATGTTCCTGTGTGTAATGGTTGGGCTTTGGGTTTGGGAAAATTAGTTGTTCCTGATGTATTTTTAGATGTGGATCTAATTGTTGCACTAGCTAGGCATTATGACCCTATTTCCAAAATAATTAGAAAAGAGGACCAGTTACCTTTGGTTACTCTTGATAGGGGTTCATTCATGAAAGCCTTTAATTTCTATATGTCTTCCTCCATCGAAATTGACCTGAGAAAAGAAAGAGAGAGGTACAAGAATAACATAGGGACAATAAAGGACCAGATGATGAAGCACATCCCAAAATAGCATAAATATATAGCTCCCCTCCCTGCTCACATGAATGCCCCTTACAAATTTAAATCCCTCTAGCATTATATGAGGTAGACTTGTTATGGGTTGTGTAGGGTTTTGGGAATTGATGGAGATGCAGAGTTCTTTCCAGTTGATTTGTTGATGATAATCTTAGACATCCAGAATTCCTTGGTAAATACTAACTATGATTTCATTCATTATATAATTGATAGAATGCATGAGGGTTTAATTTCTATCAAAGAAAGTAAGAGTCTAATTAAGTTCATGCATTATTCATTGTTAATGCACTTAATTTTGTTCTTCAACATCAATAGCTTTGATTGGAACATGCTAAAACCAAGGTTTAACTTTGAGGGCTAGTATAATCCAGTACAATTATGGGTGAGGTTATGGAATTCTACTTCCAATGAAGAAGATTTTTGTGTTTTTCAGAATTTCATTGTCTTTCCAATTATAAAGATGTTAGGCATCAATATCACAAGGCTATCCCCAAGGGTCCTTAGGCTCCTAAGACCATTGTAGTTTTTGGACAAGTGGGAGGGAGACCATAATTGGGGTGATTATTACTTGGGGGAAAATTCTACAATTTTGAGAGTCTACGGTTGCCCCCAACCCCCACATTTGTTACCAAAATTTGTACCTCCAAGAGTTGCCTATTTGGAATTTGTTTGGCAGTTGATGTGCATAGATAGAGAACTTCTAGACCCTCACAGGAAGGGTACATTCACACCTAGGCAATTCAAGATAGGTGACTTCTTGGTAGGAAAGAGGGCATTTCCTTAAATCACTGCATGGTTAAATCAATTCAAGATGGTTACTGGTGCTTGTAGACATGTAGATCCTGAGGACTTTATCAAAACTACCAGGATGGTCTATATTCCAAACATTCATGTGATTAAGGAACATGAAGGTTTAGATGAGGAAGATGTAATTAGAAACATTATACAGAGTGATGAGGTTAAAAGAAGATGGAACATGTACTTTGATTTGATAGATCTATCAAAACAAGTGACAGCAGCCCAACTTCCTTTTGAGGGTTTCTTCCCTAACCTTCCTTATTTGAAAAGAATTGACAAGATGATAGAGATGCATGACACTCTATCAAATCAATTGGAGAAACTGATTGACCAAAAGCAGCCAAAGAAAAGGAAGGATTATTCATCTTCTAATCAAGAGTAGTCTTTTGATGAGTCCCCAGAAGGGAATAGACCACCACAAGTTGGGGATGTATAGATTGCTGAGCCTGTTGAAGACCAGCCAGAGGTGGAGAATGTCTAAGAGCCACCTTTGAAGAAGTAGAGGCTTGAGGAAGGAGAGCCTTCAAAGCAAGAAAAACAAAAGAGAATAATTGACAGAGCATCTACTCTAGTGCCAAGTGATAGGGCTTACCATCACCAATTGAGAAAAATAATAAGAGCTAGCAAGAAGGTGGCCACTGATGAAATAGATAAGGAACAGTCCCTGTGGTTAGAAAAGGCTATCAAAGAGGTTTATCAGGAGGAATTTTTGAGTGATGACCAATTTATTAAAAATGATGAATTGAAGAGTTTTCTTATTTGGAACAAGCAACAAGAGGTGAAGAAAGCTATGCCTAAAGGTGTGGAGCCAAGTGAAGAAACATTGAGAGCTTTAGCTTCTTATGATCCTAGCTTGGATCCTATAACTACGAACGAAGCTAGACAATTGGTTAAGTCAAGTGGAATGCTATTGACTCTAGGATGGGATCTGACTTCTGCATTCATCATAAATCAAATAAGGAAGCAACCATAGGGTATCCTATCATATGAGGTTCACATTGGTGACATGATAAGAGGAGGTGGTTATGACCCTAAATCTCAAGCTACTGCAATGTGGTCTATGGCCCCTAGGACCCAAAAACCATCTCTATTAAGTATAGAGGATAAGATGGAAGGGAATAAGATCATATGGACTGTGCAAAATACAACTGACCTTGAAGTTTCCAAGGTAGTAACTCATTGGGCTAAGCTGAATGAAGCAAAGACAATTCAATTGTCTAAGAGGTATTCAAAATTGTTTGAAAGTGAAAACCTGGTGGCCAAGGATAGAGACTTGAAAATGATGAAGATCAACCAATTAGAGGATGAGTTGGCAGAAGTAAAAGTTAAGCTTGAAGAAGCCTCAAAGGTAGTTTCTCCTCCTATGCAAATTGAGGCCCCTATTCAGATAGATGTGAAAGTACCTGAGAAACCTACTAAGGACTTGGAAAAGATAAGGATAGAGGCATCTTTGGAAACTATGTCAAAGATTGTGCAATACAGGTGGGATAAAATAATAGAAAGGATGGAAACAATTTACCAATCAGTTATTCAATTACACTAGGCCAATGGAAAGGTGATTGAATCATTGGTTGCTCTAGAGCCACTTCATAGCATTTGGTCTAGGAGGAGCTTATTATTTGATAAACTTGATAGCCTACAAGAGCATAAGCCTAAGATCCATAGGGTGGTGACTGAAGTTTTTGAGAAGATTGGCTTAGTTAGTGTTGTTTCAAAGTTTTTTAAGGGTAAGTCTAACCAGGTAAAGGCTAAGTTGTCTATGTTCAATAAACATTATAGCAGGTATTTACCTCCAATATGTGATGACAATGGAAATGTGATTAAGTTGGAAGAATGGAAACTGTTAATGGATCAGTTGGTGATTTCACAAGATGCTTTCCTTAGTGGTGATGATACTTTAGATTTTGAGAGATTTAACAACATCATTGACAATCTTTTTAAAATTGAGAATGATTGCAATTGCTTTGAGGAAAAGGCCAAAAATATAACTGAACCCATGTGGGATAAGCAAATCAGCTTACTATAGGAATTGCAGACTTACAACTGGCCATCTGATGATGATGTAGTAGCTTGGGAGAAGTTGACAATAAAGAAGAAGAAGAAGAGGCCAGTTGTCTAGCTTATAGAGGAAGAAGAAGAATAGAGTTGTAGATGGCACCTAATCTAGAAATCAAGGGATAGCATGTTTCAAATAGAGGATGGTGTAAATTAGCTGGATGGCGGTCATCATTCATGCAACAAATTTAGCAACTACTCTGAAATATCTTTAGACAAAGGTGCCACCTGCAAAATTGTTGAGAAATAGATATTTGTAATTTGTCGTTACAATCAAATTTTGTCAGTTTGTAATCTTGTCTCTAGTGTAAGATCTTTTCTAGCCATCCCAAGCTTGTTGCATCCTTTCAAGGATTCCAAGATGGTTGAGATTATATATAGCAAGTTTTTTGCTCATTTTAAGAGGTGGTTGATACATTCTGTAAAGAAGTTCTAAAATATAGAACCTTGTTTTCTTTGAAGTCATAAGAATATTGTATTAACACATTTTGATATTAATACTATTACCCAAAATTTCCCTATCATACAATTCTAGCCTCTAAAAATGTCTAATTCCTGCTGCATCTTGTTTTTCTTGCAAAGTTGATCCATAGTTTTTTATGCTTTGCGCTATGAACCCCACGTTCTTTGATGTGTCACCATGCTCTAGATCTGATCGCATGACCTAATTTGCAAAGCCCAAAAAGATATTCAAGTTTGAATGCTTGTAGGAAATACTGGTGTCGAAGGGTTCAAAAATTATTCAGTGTCGAAAACACTCTGTGTTTTCGACCTTTTTCTCTGAAAGCTTAGGATGTTTTCAACCTTTAGTCTAAAAACCCTCTCTATTTTTGACCCCTTCAGTGCTTCATTTTTCTTCTTTGCTATCAGCATTTTCCATGTGTGCAACTCTGATCAGGTGGGCCCAGTGGTTGTTTACGAAGAACACTAGTGGTTTATCACATGATTGCATAGCCCCCTTTTTAGGCTATGTGAACATGCGACAAACTATTAGCCGCACTGATAAGGGCCTGTAGTTTGGTGAAGTGCCTGTGTTTCATTGGTCAGTTGATGACAAGGTTTTATAGTGGGCTAGGGATGCAAGTACGGTAAAGATCTATGGTGGTCGCATGTTCGCATGGGATCTTCCGACCCCATGCGATCATGTGACAACCATTCGATGGAGTGGTCTGTGGGTCCAAGTTGTAGTTTGGTGGCGGTGGAAAGAGATCTATGGTGGTCGTAAGATCTCGTGGGATCTTCTGACCCCATGAGATCTTGCACCCACCGTTTGATTGGAATCTCAGTTTGCGGATGGGCCCAGGGTTGGTAAAGCAAATGTGTGGTTGCGTGGTTGATGGTTTCACATGGTCACTGAATGTAGCTAGAGTTAAGGAAAGGATCAGGTGACCTGGCAACTAAAGAGAAAGTGAACCCAAGGTGAAGCCTAGGGTTAGATTTGCAGTTGGATCCCGGGTGTGGTTTTTTGCCAGCAGTTTGAATTTTTTGGTAGACCCGAGGTGTCTTGTGTGGTAGATTCTAAAGGGGCTTGTCACATGATCACATGCGGCTTTTTGGGCTTATGCGATCATGCGACTGGTGCTATTTCAAAATGGTGTAGCCATTTTTGGTAGGCTTTCTTCTAGAGAGATGTTTGCGAGCGGCGGGTAGTTGAGAGTTTATGTCACTAGGACAGTTGCAGGTTGCAAAGTTGATGAAGAGGATTAGGCAGTCATCACATATTGATTTTTGTCCTAGCAAGGTACTAGTTTGCGCATTCATGTCAAGACTTTTGTGTAGGAAGTTGTTGAATCTAGGTTGTTGTGGCTACAGGATGATTTCAATATAGGGTTGGGCATGCAACCTGAAGTCTGATCGGCCATGATATTGTAGAGACATATTCATGATCAAACTTAGCATTAATTCTTAGGGTACCTAGGGTTGGTTATTTTATTGTAAAATTTGTACCCTGGTTAGGTTTGATTTCTACCTGTGTGCAGACGATGTATATATTGTTTTTTGAAGCTTGTAGAGCTCAGAGTTTTCATTTTGTAAAAAGAGTTTACCCTCTTTCTTAGGATTTATCTATGGCATCTATTTTGCCCTCTAGTTTTTACAGTCTGTAACCTTTCATTGAAATTTCAAGTTCAATAGAGGTTATCTGTGGCATTTGTTCTGCCCTCTGGTCTTTCACTTGTCTATATTTCTCTTATTTGAATATGATATGCTAGCTTTGTTAGAGAAATCTTAGAGTTCCAGAGCCCTTCTTTCTTTCAGCTCACATGTGTACTATTGTGTATGATTTGATTGGATTGAGTTTGTGGGTATAGTTCAGCCCCTTGTCTTTCTATCTCATTCCTGTACCCTTTTGCTAAAGAGAATGTTTGCTTGTAAGTCATAGTTTTTGTCTTATGTTCAGGCCCCTTTGTGAAATACTTATGCAAGCCTATTTAGAAAGATTGTGTCCTATTAGATCTAAGATCTTTCATGCTAATGTTGTCAGTGTATTATGTTCATTTCATTTTGGTGCATCACCTAGTAGGTAGTTTGCTTTCAGTCATTTCCCTTTCATGCACTCCTTCTATCCCTTTCCCCTCAAAGTTTACTTTCCTGTTTAAGAGCAGACTAAGGTAATAATCCAAGAGGAACCAACCTAGAACTTGGAGGTTTCATCTCGGTTAGCAAAGGTCCCACAACCTTGAGATGATTCCCATGTTATACTGAGTTATCAAGACCAAGAGAGCTTGAACAGAGGGGCAAAAAACTTAGTGTATAACATTTTTGGCATGCCCGGTGGGACCAACAAAAGAAGTCAATTTCAATGATTATGCTATCTCTAATATACAGATTGCATAATATAGACCTTTTAGAGGTTAATATTCAAGTATATCTGGTGACTCCATTGGTGTTGAAGATCAGTGACCCAATTTCTGATAGAGCTTATGAAGAAAATAAACCCTTTTGATGGCAAGACAATTTGCATTTGCACCCTTTAATCAGGGTAGTCCATTAAGTTTTTCCCAACACCATGATGTGCCCTTGGTAGCATTAAAAAGTATACCTAATTTCACAGGTGAAGGATAGACATTAGCCCTTTAACACATTAGAGATGTGGCCACCATCTACAGCATACATAATATAACTCAAGAAGATGCTGCCACCAAGTTGTTGGCTGCCTCCTTTAAAGGTAAGGCCCTGGAATGGTTTAGAAATATGGCAGTTGGCTCCATTATTTCATGGGATAGACTTGGAGACCTCCTCATCAAAAACTTTAAGAATGATTCAGATTCTTTGTTTCCAGTAGAGAAACTCCAAACCATAAAGAGAGATCCTCGAGAGCTGATGATAGATTTTAATGGTAGATTCCTCAAGACATGGAATAGGATTCCAGTGAATATAAGGCCTTTGGTAGACTATGCTTTCCTTTATTTTTTGAGAGGCTTGACTAGTGATATATCTGTCATGATTCAATCTTTAGGAGGTACTTCATTACCTCAGGCTTTTGATTTAGCTGTGAAGGTAGAAAATTGTTTAATCTAGGCTGGTATGATAACCCCAAGGCCACCCATGCCTATCTCTCTTAATCTTCAGCCCACTGTACCTCTACAGATACTTCCATTTACTCCCATACCTACATTAATAGAGCCTCAGGCTAGCACTAGCTATGGGAAGTCCATAGGTGACCATCCTTAGGAGCTACTCAAAGGGAAAAGTGATCAACAACCAACAAACCAAGAAATGATGAGTCTGTTGTAGGCTTTAACCAAAGAGTTGATCACTATGGATGAGCAGGATCAGGAGGTTGCATTGCTTTATCAAAATCAGAGTCAAGGTTCTAGTTAGCAGTACCAAGCTCTAGGACAATACTACCAACAAAGTAGACCACCATGTCAAGGAGGACATCAGGGTGAGAAGAAGAATTTGGTGAAGAGACCTTTCTATCCCTACAATCCAGTCAAGAGGATAGTCCCAACACAAAACATCAAAGCAACTGGAAGTCACCTAAACCCATTTTTTGGGAGGGAGGCTACAGATTTTCCACTTGTTATCTTGAACTATGAGGCTCTTGATGGAGAAGGGTTAGATTTTTTTCAACAAGAGATAGTAGCCTCTCAAGCACATCCCCAGGATGGATTAGAGCAGTCAGATAAGGATAAGAAAGAAAATGAAGAAGGTGAGAGCCCAACCTATCTTTTTTAGGAGATGCCTTTCTATATTGAGCAGGATGAGGTAGTGAAAAATTCATTAGTTGAGCCCTTTGACTGTGGAAGTGATGATATAAGTGCTGCTAACTTAGAGCAACAAGATGATTTTGATCTGATAATTGATACTTTCTGCTCAACTCTAGTTGATGATCATCATCTTCCTAAAAAGGATAATGGCTTGCATGCTCTTGAGGAGGGGTTTGTGTTTTGAGGGGTTAACTATGTCCCAACTATAGAAGAAGAGAACATATGCCAGATTATCATGGAGGAGAAAATTCTTGATCTTCCTATTGAAGACATTCATAAGATGCATGTTGAGCAGCAAAAGGGGTCTAGTTTTATGCTCTCTAGGGGATGTCCTATCAGATATCTAGCCCAAATGGGGTTGAGAAAGACATGCATACTTGAAGAATCAATGCAGGGTGATGACAAAGGTCCATTCCTTGGTGACCAGGGGCTTATCTAGCTGTATCAAACTCCTATGGAGAGCAGCATCTATGATCTAATTGAGGTTAGTAATCTGGTATACCAAGTTTAGGAGGAGATTTGCCAAATATTTCAGTATATTTTTGTTTCCCACTTTCTCCTTGTTAGCATCAAGTACGCAAAGTGTAATACCCTAAGGAGAAAGGTAGTTATTTCAACAGTCCAGTGAATGGCTTTGTTTAACCAAGTTTCTGCACTGGTTAGTTTAGGATAGGTTAGCTTCCCTGCTTTCTAGATTAGTTTTTCCTTCTTTCCAAGAAGTGCTCGAGCATAGTTTTTCATCTCCTTGTCAAATTTTGTGTTCCTGTGATGACTCCATGCCCAATGGATTTCTTCAAAGGCCACTGGTCTAATGTCTAGTAGGCTAACATCTCATAGAGGTCACCAAAAATGTTACCCAAAATTTCCCTGTCATACAATTCTAGCCTCTGCAAATGTCTAATTCCTACTGCATCTTGTTTTTCTTGTGAAGTTGATCCATAGTTTTTTATACTTTGTGCTCTGAACCCCACATTCTTTGATGTGTCACCATGCTCCATCTCTAATCACATGACCTAATTTGCAAAGCCCAAAAAGATATTCAAGTTTGAATGCTTGCAGGAAATACTGGTGTCGAAGGGTTCAAAAATTATTCAGTGTCGAAAACCCTCTATGTTTTCAACCTTTTCCTCCGAAAGCTTAGGATGTTTTTGACCTTCGGTCCAAAAACCCTTTGTGTTTTCAACCTGTTCGACACTTCATTTTTCTTCTCTGGTGTCAGCATTTTCCATGTGCACAACTTTGATCAGGTGGGCCCAGTGGTTGTTTTCGAAGAATGCTAGTGGTCTGTCGCATGATCACATAGCCCATTTTTATGCTATGTGAACATGCAAAAAACCATTAGCTACACCGATAAGGGCTTTTAGTTTGGTGACGTGCCTCTGTTTCATTGGTTGGCTAATGACAAGGTTTTACAGTTGGCCTAGGATGTAAGTGCGGTAAAGATCTATAGTGGTCGCATGTTCGCATGGGATCTTTTGACCCCATGCGATCATGCGACAACCATCTAATGTAGTGCTCTATGGGTCTAGGTTGTAGTTTGGTGGTGGTGGAAAGAGATCTATGGTGGTCATAAGATCTCATGGGATCTTCTGACCCCATGAGCTCTTGCACCCACCGTCTAATTGGAATCTCAGTTTGGCAATGGGCCCGAGGTTGGTAAAGCAAATGCACGGTTGCACAGTTGATGGTTTTGCATGGTCACTGAATGTAGCTAGGGTTAAGGAAAGGATTAGGTGACCTGGTGACTAAAGAGAAAGTGAACCTGAGGTGAAGCCTAGGGTTAGATTTGTAGTCAGATCCTGAGTGTGGTTTTTTGCTAGCAGTTTGAATTTTTTGATGGACCCGAGGTGTCTTGTGTGGAAGATTCTAAAGGGGCTTGTCGCATGATCGCATGAGGCTTTTTGGGCTCATACGATCATGTGACCAGTGCTATTTCAAAATGGTGCAGCCAGTTTTGGTGGGATTTCTTCTGTAGAGATGTTTGTGAGCGGCGGGTAGCAGAGATTTTATGTTGCTAAGATGGTTGCAAGTTGTGAAGTTGATGAAGAGGATCCAGGTAGCCATCGCATATTGATCTTTGTCCCAACAAGGTACTAGTTTGCGCATTCATGTTGAGACTTTTGTGCAAGAAGTTGTTGAATCCAGGTTGTTGTAGCTGCAGGATGATTTCAGTACAGGGAGGGGCATGCAACCTGAAGTCTGATTGGCCATGATATTGTAGAGACATATTCATGATCAGACTTAGCATTAATTCTTAGGGTACCTAGGGTTGGTTATTTTATTGTAAAATCTATACCCTAGTTAGGTTTGATTCCTACATGCATGCAGAGGATGTATATATTGTTTTTTGGAGCTTGTAGAGCTTAGAGTTTGCATTTTGTAAAAAGAGTTTACCCTCTTTCTTAGGAGTTTTCTGTGGCATCTATTCTGCCCTCTAGCTTTTATAGTCTGTAACCTTTCATTGAAATTTCAAGTTCAATAGAGTCTGAATAAGTGTTGTTACTAATGACAAACATACTTAATGCCAACAATCTCCCCCTTTGGCATTAGTGACAAAAACACTTATTGCCCCAAAAAAAATATGCTGAATCTATTTTTAATTTTTTAAAAATTTATCCAAATATAGTTTATCTAGGGTTCTACTTTTAGGCCTGAGAGGTAATGGTTCATATATATATACACACACACACACACACACACACACACATAAACCTCCCACTATTTCCCATTATTTAACCTCATTGCTCATCCAAGACATTAAAGCTCTCAAAAGAACATCCCCAATATAATATGGGGGGTTCCATTCTGTATTGGAGGGTGACATCATATTATGAAGATAAAGTTCACAAAGTAAATTCTTAATCCATTCTGGAGAAGACTACTAGAGTGCATAGAGCTCTTGTGGATTTTGAATGTCAAGAGATAAATCCTTAAGAAGTCTCATTAATTTAAACAATAAATGTTGTTCTTGTAAATTGACGCAGGATAGGTAAGGATGATCCAATTAAGGATAGTCTAAACAAGAGCCAAACACCACAATGTAGAATAGCACAAGACAATGTTTTCAACTGAATTTTCATTAACATGCCTGACTATAAGGCCTTCTGGGTTAGGGCCAAATACAAAGAAAGTATTTTTTCAATCTCTCAGCTAGTCTAGCTCTGAAACAATCAGCAATTGATGGAAACACTAAGGCAGATCTGAACTTGAGCTCGCAAGCCTCCAAGAAATCTCCTTGTCTCCAAGCATGTAAACCATTAGCTCTACTATTATAAACTATCAGATAAACAATCTGATCTTCAAGATCTCACAAGATCTAGATCTAATCTTCCCAAAACTGCTAATTTTCTCTAAATAGCTACCCAAATACTCCTTAAATACTAATCTTCACCCACAAGTTGGTTGGATGAAACAATTAACTCCTAAGACAAGTCAGCTCCTATTACAAACAAATATTAAATGCAACAATAGTCAGCTCATAAATATCCTTACAAACATTTAATTCTCCATGTCAGCCTCAAGATCTACATAGGAGAATACAAAAAAAGATACCAACAATACATGCAACAAGTTGCCCAACCAAATCTCTAAGAACTCTAGTCAATAAACTAGAACAACTGACCGAGCCAAGCAACACCAAGCAACACAGGCATCACCAAGCACAAGTTCCTATTGACAATTCAGCTAAGTTAGATATCTAGATGTTGTCATTATGGAAACATATGATATATGTGAAGAACATAGATGATAGAGAGAAAGTATGGCAGAGCACAAAGCAAAATTGTCTAAGTATAAGCAGTATTTTCCCAGTGTACCCAGAAGATAGTTTTGATTGGCGACATCGATTGAAGTAAGTTCAGTGCTTGTGCACTTGAACATGGATACTATGATGCATATTAAAGACTTGCTTGAGAGTACAAGTCTGTATGACATGTACAGAAGAAGTTATTGTAGTATTACAAGAACATTGTTAAAGCCAATAGGACAGTATAGAAGACATAATTGGTAAAGATTTAAGGGATTATTTTGTTTATCAAAATAATGTCTTAATCATATAATGGGACAACATCCTAGATGTTAACCCTTGGGCAGCACATTGTAAAATATATTTTTTAAAGTGCTTTATGTTTAGTAAAGATGACTGTAAAAGTTATTATCCCTAATAACTTGTATAAATGTAAGGCATATGGAATGTGAAGAATATAATGTGAATGAGATAGATGATATAGTGAACATATATGTGAAAGGTATTGATGCAAAGTTGTGAAAGACAAGCAAGCAATATAAGGTTATGTACCTTTCCCTATTTTGTAATCAGCAATCATTGTACATTAATTGTTTGGGCAATGGGCTCATCTTGTAATCATTTGTAATCAGTACTACCAACTCTTAGCAGGGTTGAGGCTTCTAACAAGGCCTAGAGTTCCTTAATCAGGACTGAGACACTATACATATGTAACAAGATCCTAATAGGGTCAACATCCTTAACATGATACTTTTGATTAGTGGATCTTTGTGGGTATCATCCCCACTGGGGTTTTTCCTTGGCTAGGGTTTCCTCAAGAACAAATAATGTGTTATGAGTTCATTTGCTTTATTGTTATGCATGTTCTTTAGTTTACTCTATTATGCAAGCATAAAGATAATTTGTTATATCCATAATTGGGCAAAAGTAAAAGTTTATAGAATATTGATTCACCCCCCCCTCTCAGTATTCCCTATTTTTAACAATTCCACTGAGTGCCAGAGGTTTCACCTAGTTCCTTCAGTGACTGAGCTTCCTTCAATAACCAAGACCATTGGTTAAAGCTAAAATCAAGTACCACATAACCAAAACAATACACCACCATGCAAATTCACTGACTACCCTAGAATTCCCCTACATCAGACACCCCAAGTTTGAAAAGATGTTCTCATAGACTGGAAGAACATCTTCCAAGATTCAACACATAAACCCCAAACTGGCTCTTTACATACAAGTCCTCCAACTCTTTAGCTTGCGTACTCTTCCACCTTTTTTTCCTCTATCTCTTGAAGTCTTTCCTTGATAACATACAAGATTTTTCTCCATACTGATCATCATTCTTCTCAGTATCCAACAACTTGACTCAGCTACCAATACTCAAGCTCCTTCTACTGAGTGTTGTATCTAGCAAAGGCATCAGGGAAAACTTCTTGTCATCCTTCTCAAAAGTAAACACATTCTTGACACAACCATATATAGCTCTACAATCATATTGCCAAGTTCTACCAAGCAATATATGACAACTATTCATCTCCACAATATCACACAATACTGGATCCTTATACTAGCTAATCTGAAAATCAACAAAGCACTACTCCCTCACTTCTAGAGCATGAACATTTTTTAACCAACCAATCCTATAAGGATGAGGATGTTTCATTCTCTTCAAACCAAGTTTATGAACCATGTCCTTAGCAACAAGGTTATTAGTACTACCACTCTCAACAATTACATCACAAAGTTTACCTCTAGACTTGCACCAAGTTCTAAAAAAGTCACTCCTCTGACAAGGTTCCTCCTTTGCACTTAGCAATGTTCTCTGAACCAGCAAGTTATCATATTCAGGTTCATTCTGAATGTTCTCATTTACTATAGTAGACTGTCAATCACCAAACTTATTTTGTGTACACTCAAAAGAATGGTGTCCTTCACCACAATTATAACAAGTACTCTTAAAGATAACCCTACCTATCTTCTTCTTCAATTCCATAGGTTTCGGTTCATCTTCAATAGTCAGTTTATCCTTCATCGAGTGATCAATCTTCTCCTTCCCTTGGGGATTACTATGTTGTCTCCTTTTCAACTTATCTTCTTCCTTTAGAGCATATTGATAAGCATCTTCAACCAAATCAATCTTCAACATACCAAGCTCATCCTAGATATTAAATCTCAAACCATTCACATACCAAGCTACTTTTTCTTTACCAAGTTCTCTATGTCTAGACCGAATAGTCAACTTATAAAACTCCTCGGTATAGTCTTCCACAGTCAAATTTTTTTTCTTTAGATTCTACAACTTCTTAAACAAGTCAAGCTCATAGTCAATAGGTATGAACTTAGCTTTCAATTTAGTCACCATCAACCTCCACTGATTGATCTTCATTTCACCTTCATCTTCTCTATCTCTTTGTAATTCTTTCCACCAAAGAGAAACATGTCCTTTCAACTTAGTTTGTGCCAATATTACTTGAAGAGGGTCTTCAATTTCTTCTAGCTCAAAGAATTCTTCTAATTCACCAATCCAATCAATCAAGTTCTCAGGTCTCAAAGTACCAGAGAAATTAGAAACTTCTATTCGGCAAATAGTACTTAATTGATCTGTAGATCTATGTAACTGAATAGTTTTGTCTTCACCAAATCTATCTCTCTGGTAATCACCACTAGATCTAGCAACTTCAAAGTCTTTAACAGCTTCCTCATAACCATCACCAATACCAAGATTCCTTGCCATACCAACAATAGCTCTCATGACCTTAGGGACCATGTCATTCTTCATCAATTCCATCTGAGATCTAAAATCAACTTTAACCTTTTATGTAATCTTTGATTCCATAGCATCATAGAGATCTACAATCACTCTAGGGTCCAACCATCTTGGAGGAATCCTTCAAGATTTTTTGAAAACCCAAAGCAATAAGTCACCAACAAGGTCCTGGTGTAAACAGCCTCAACCAGAGATCAATTTGCACACTCAAGATCTTCAAGCTCTGATACCACCTAATGTAGGATAGCTAAGGAGGATCCAATTAAGGATAGTCCAAACAAGTAGCCAATCACCACAATGTAGAATAACTTAACAAGACAATGTTTTCAATTGAATTTTAATTAACATGCCCGACTGTAAGGCCTTCTGGGTTAGGGCCAAATACAATCAAAGTATTTCTACAATCTCTCAGCTAGTCCAACTCTAAAACAATCAACAACTGATGGAAACACTAAGGTAGATCTGAACTTGAGCTCATAAGCCTCCAAGTAATCTCCCTGTCTCCAAGCATGCAAACCAATAGCTCTATTATTACAAACTATCACATAAACAATCTGATCTTCAAGATCTCATAGGATCTAGATCTAATCTTCCCAAATCTTCTAATCTTCTCTAAACAACTACCCAAACACTCCTTAAATACTAATCTTTAGCCACAAGTCAGCTGGATGAAAAAATTAACTCCTAATCCAAGTCAGCTCCTATTATAAACAAATATTAAATGCAACAATAGTCAACTCATAAATAGCCTTACAAACATTTAATTCTCCATGTCAGCCTCAAGATCTACATAGGAGAATACAACAAAAGCTACCAACAATAAATGCATCAAGTCAGCCAGCCAAATCTCCAAGAACTCTAATCGGTAAACTAGAACAACTGAGAACCATAAAAATAACCAATCACTAGTGAAACAACCAACCAAGCCAAGAAACATTGAGAAACACAGGCATCACCAAGAACAATTTCCACCAAGCACCAGAGGTTTCACCGAGTTCCTTCAACAACAGAGCTTCCTTCAATAACTGAGACCATCAGTTAAAGTTGCAACCAAGTACCACATAACCAAAATAACACACCACCATGCAGATTCATTGGGTACCCTAGAATGCACATGCATCATAAATTGAGGGTATATATCCTGTGGGGCAGTCTACATGCTACTATTTGTGAAGTAAGACTCAACACAAAGTCCAATTTTTCTTGTAGATGTTGAATTTCTTTCCTTTTCTTGTCAATTTCCTTCTTCATTTTCTTCTTCTCTATTTCCCATAGGATTTTCTAAAACAACACTTGTTAATAAAAATTAAAAGAGAGGGATTGGAGGGTGCTAAGACTAGATTTTATCTTTACCATCCAAACCATTTCTAGATATTTTATTATGTGTGTCCTTCGATATGGCACCAATATTGTATGTTGTAGGAGGCTAGATTGATGGCTTGTGACTAACTCAATAGCTACTTCAACCAAATAATTCAAATTTTAAAATCCTTCCTTAGTTTCCAACTATTCTTTAGGGTTTATATTGTCAGAGGGTACCTCTAGTTTATTAACATCTTGAGGCTCCTAGTCAACAATATCTTCTTCCCCTAACACAATGATTAGAATGGTTGCTTCCTTTTTCCTAACCCTAGAGCTTCTCCTAGTTGGAGTTATTTTAGCTATTGAACAAGATGTTCTAGGGGATTTCCTTTTAACAGTGTCATCCATTGGAGATGAAGCTGCAAGAGTTGTTTTCCTCTTTTTATCCTTGTGGATAATAGGTTGAGGCATTTTTTCTAACCTTTCTTGTTGAATTGCTTCTACATCCTTCCCCTTTTCCTTTTCTTTCTCATGATCATATGTAATTTGAACTATGGTAGTTGAAACAAAAGGAAATTACTCCTTTTCTATCATAGACTTCTTGGCCCTCTTGGCTACAGGAAAGGTAGAGTAAGGGGAGTTTGTGGGAGTCTCAATTATCTTAATATTGGGTTGTAAAGCCCTAACTACTATAAAATCTTCCCACCCACTAGGAGGCCTATTTCTCAAAGATCTTTCTATTAGCAACTTGACCAACCCATGATGAATTAAAAATTTTTGTTTTCCTTTTCATGTTTCACCAAAATTGGTTAACAAGAAATGATATAGGAAATTGGGTACATTTACTATTCGGACATGTCATATATAACTCAACAATTTAAAATGATGAGAATGTAAATAGGAAAAATGATCTTCTAAGGTTAAATACTTGATGATGCATGTAGAAATTTGTGGGTATTTTAAAGTTCATAAAATATCATAAATTTGTTACTTAGATTTTCTTTTCTAAAGAGAATCTTCATTCTCTTTTCTAGTTCCCTTGAGGGGCATGACACAATCCATAGGCATGATATCACATAACACCTTATCATAGTGCTTTCCAATTTTCAAATTCACATAACATTGTTCACTTACCAAGAGTGTATCCTCATCTTTGATCCATGAAATTTGATAGGGCTTTAGATGTTCCAACCTTTTCAACTACAAATTTCACTCCAAAGTGCTCTCCTCACCATCAAGTTATTTTCCTTCTCAGGTTCATTCGATGACTCTTCTTGCACCAAAGCATCTCTACTATTATCAACCTTCTTACTTTCATGTGTACACTCAAATGATCTATGTCCTTCTTCTCCACAATTGTAACAAGTTCCTCAGAAACTACCTATGTTATAACCACCTCAGTAGTTACTGCCTCTACCTCTAGATAAACTTTCTCCTTTCCACTCAGTCCGTACTTTATCCAGAGTTGTCTTTTCACGTTCAAATCTACTATTTTCACCATGAGATCTACCTCTTCCTCTAGGGAATCTACCACCTCTACCTCTTTGTCTTTTCTCATGTCTCTTGTTCAATTTCTCCTCAGCTTTCAATGTAAATTGATAAGCCTCTTCAATGTTCTCCAATTTGACCAAAAAGATTTCTTCTTGGATGGAAACTGTCAAATCATTCATGTATCTAAAAATGCTTTCCATGTCATCTTCATCATGTCCAGATCTGATATCTAATCGATAGAATTCCTCATTATATTCTTTTACCGAGCTATCTTTCTGCCTCAAACTTTGCATTCACCTAACTAGGTTAATCTGATAATCAGAAGGTAAGAACTTTCCTTTCAATTTATTCACCATCGTATTCCATACCTTGATTTTGTCTTTTCCTTTCCTCTTTCTATCTAATAGCAAATGTTCCCACCACAAGGATGCATGACTTTTCAACTTTGTGCTTGCAATTTTCACCTTCTTTTCCTCAGGTACATTCTCATATTCAAAATACTTTTCCATCTTGATGATCCAGTCCACAAATTCATCAGAATCCAATTTTAAACTATACTTAGGAGGATTAAAGTGTGGTGTAGACTTTAGATTTGTCAAAGCCTTCAACTATATCTCCTCACCTTGATCCATCACTGGTGTAGGTTCTTTATCAACTTGTTCTTCCTCAATTTCATCATCACTAACATCTTCAAGATATCTTCCTCTTCTCTAGGTTGTTTCAACAACTTCTAATCTAGCAGCAAGTTGTCTCAACATATCTACCAATCTTAGATCTACATCTCACCTCCCATGAACCATCTTGAAGCCTCTACAATTGCAAGTCAAATCAAAATCTGCTACCCTACAATAATTCAACTAGGTTTTGACAAGCAAGAACCATCAAACCTAGATTTGCAAACCTAGATCTAGATCTCACATCACTTTGATACCACTTCACACAAAGGAGGATGAGGAGAGGGGCCAAAGACACACCCTAACCAGATCAACCTTGTAGAAATCACACGTGGAAGCAAAAACCCAACAAGTGAGAGAGAGAATGTAGAAACTTTGATATATTATCCTCAACTTGATTCATACATGTTAGGCTGTAAGGTCTTCCCAGTTTATGTCATATATTACAATCAAGTACAAAAGTCCTCCAACATGCGAGGATTTTCCAACAATCTCTAATTTTTCTATCTTCTATCTTCTATCTAAAAATTGACACCCTAAACTCTAACCAAACAACTACACTTATACAAGAGGCTACTGAACCAAGTTGGCCTTCAGATCCACCATCAACAGAAGGAATGACCAGATCTAGGTCCATGCACTTCCCAATGATAGATACCATCAATAAAACTATGACCAAATCTAAATGCAAGAGTCGGCCTCAACATAAATCCAAAAAAAAAACCTCGGTAAGCAAGGATAACCGAGCACTAGACAAGCATCACTGAGTGCCAGGGAAATAACTGAGTGCCAGAGAGATAATTGACCAACACTAGTGAACAAAGGAAACTGAGCAACACCAAACCAACTGGGTTGAAGTAGGAACCAAGCAACACATAAAAATTCAAACATATTTTTGGTGACATAGGATTGCCAAGGACCCGAGATGCTCCTACATCAGTTTCTTTCATTTTTGGTCTTTCAGCCTTATTGAACATTCAGAGCTCTCAAAGTTCAAATGTACAAAGCCCGGGTTAAAAGGGGTTTGAACTTTCACACTTTTAGGGTGTTAGAGGTCCAATGCTTTTCAGACCTTTGAAACACTAAAATTATGAAAGCTTGAACCTTCAGTGGTGCACAAAGGTGTCTGATGTCACCTTTTCCAGAGGCCTATATAAGGTGTTTTAGTTAGGTTTTTAGTCACTTTTTATTTCTATCTTCAAATATTTTCAAAGAGATTTGTGTGCATTTGTCTTCCTGCTTCTACATTCTTCACAATCTTTGGTCCAACTATGTGTTCATGTTTCCATCTTTTATTTGCAAGAGGTAGGGTTTTTTTGGCATCTCTTTTTTCTTTCTTTTGTTTAGGGTTTTATCTCTTTTCATTTTCCTTTGCTAATTATAGCTAGGTTTTGTTTGCTTGTGGCCTAGCTAGGGTTTACTTGTCTTTTTGCCTCATTTTTGAGTTGCCTTTCCCTTGTCCAAGGTTTTTGAGGTGTCCTTCATGGTGTTAGGGTGGGCTCATTCTCGAGCTCACCTCAAACCTGTTCATTTTAGTGTGTAGGAAGGTTTCACCCTCTTGAATTTTCACTGAGTGTTTCTTCAATATTTTTTAAGCTTCAGCCTTTGAAGTCTTCGAAATCTTCCCTAGAATGCCTTTTTTTCAAACTTCAGCTTTCACAACTTTGAAGTTTTAGACCCCGACAAACTCATAGATATTTTACCCTTCGAAACCTTGAAGAAACTCAAATTCCCCAAATCCATCCAACTCCTTTTGGAGTTTTAGACCTTCAGTGTCTGACATTTGACATTCATTATCATCTTTTCAGGATTTTAGAGTTTCAACAATATCATCTATCTCACACCTCCAAAATGTTGAAACACTAAACTTCTGAACATATAATGTAGAGGAATTTTTCTCTTCTTCATCATTTTAACTTGTTGGATGTCAAGAATTCTTTTAGATTCCAAACTAGATCTTCATATGACCATCCACTAGATCTTCCATCACGACCTCTTTCACTTTGTCTGCTCTCAAACTTCTTGTTCAACTTTTCCTCTACTTTTAGGGCAAACTGGTATACCTCTTCAATACTATTCATTCGAACCAGATTCAGCTCCTCCTAAATGCTTGGCCTTAACCCATTAAGGTAATGAGAAACTTTCTCCTTATTAGCTTCCGCATGGCTTGTTCTGATGAGGATTCGATAGAACTCCTCTGTATACTCCTGAACAGATCATCCTGCTTGCTTCAAACTTTGCATTTTCTTTAGAAGGTCAAGCTCATAATCAACAGGGATGAACTGTCACTTCAATTTATCCACCATCTTCTTCCATCTTGTGATTTTATCTTTCCCTCTTCTATTTCACTCCAATTGAACCTCTTGCCACTAGATCTTCGCATGACCATTTAGTTTGGCCTTCACAAATTTGACCCTATAAGGATTCTCAATATCTTCATACTCAAAATATTCTTCACATTCATTGATCCAGTCAATCAGCTCCTCTAGGTTTAGATTTCCTCAAAATGCAAGAACCAAAATCTTAGGTCTTTTCCTGATCTTGGAAATGGCCTGAAAAAGTCTTTCTTCCTCTTGGTTCACAATTTTGACTTCTTCATCCTCACTTTCATCCCTGACATTAAGATTCATTCCTCTACAAATCTCTTCTTACAATGCTCACACTTATCTCTGGAGTGCTCTAACCTCAGGTGTTACAACACCAGCTCTTCCACCACATTCCCTTTGTGGAGGCATTTTCATGATTCTCACCAAAACCCTAACCATGGTCTTGGTGCAAACTGCCTCATTATCAGTGATTTGTTTACACAGTAACCCTAACCCATGGTCCTAGTGCAAACTGCCTCACAATTAGTGATCTATTTACACACTCAAGAACTCCTGCTCTGATACCACTTGATGAAGGGTGCTCCCCTTAATACCACAAACACATAACATAAATAGAGAAACAACAACAATATGCAAGAACAAAAAATGGGCTTCTTATTATCTCCACAAATGTGGAATTAGAAACTTTCAGAATTACAATATGCAAAGCCACATGGGCATTCCCTTACAATATTTTGTAGGAGAAAGCCTTGAATCAATACCCAGATCTACTACCTAGAACTATCCTGAACAGCCTAAGACAACACTACAACCTTCCTTATATAGGCAATTTTCCACCGCCTGGGAAGGTTCCAGAATTTTAGCCAACAAGGCCGACCAAACTTAGAATTATTTTATTTTACAATTTATTACATAAAAGTTAGCTTAAAATAACTTTTGAAACACAAACAAAAATTTTGAAGGACAATAATTTTCCACCATTTCAGGTGACCCAACTTCTGAAGACCATAAGTCATCACCAATTGACCCGATTGACTATTATAACCCCATTTCGAAAAGGCCATGAAGCACTCTATAGCCTTGACTCATGCAAGTGCTTGTCACCCAAATTTTTGACCTCATCCAGGGCCTCTAAAGCCTTCAAAACTGAGTTCAAAGTTTTTGTACCCTATTGCCAATACTAAAAATCTTCAATATCTACAAAGCTAGATTTGATCTATCAATGAAACTTTACTGGCAGGCTAATATGACCAAAATGAACCTCCAAGGAAGAAATCAAAACATTTTGAGATCGGATGACCAACTTACTAAAAAAGTAGCAAGTTTCCATAAATAGCAGCTCTGCACAAGATAGCCCTTATTGAATACAAAAACAAAAATATTTTTGGGTGATGCAAGATTGCTCTTACACCCAAGATGCTCCTGCATCAGACACTCGAGGTAATTTGAGAAGTGACCCTATCATGACTAAGGTGTGCAGAGGAAAACCAAGATGGTTAACTCCTCCTTTGTTAGCCATAATGAATCTTCAATAGGTCATCCTTTCCACTTAACCAGATATTCCTCATATGTCCTGTTCCTTGTACTTCTACCAACATGACTATCCAGTATGTCCCCAATCTCCTTGATATCTAAACTAGTTGCTGAAATACTCCACTATGCTGCTGTAACCTCATCTTCAACACCTCCTTCCTGATACTCTGTCAGATCTAAAACATTAAATACTAGTGAAATATTTAGCTCAGTAGGCAACTCGACCTCATATGCATTTCCTGAATCATGCTTCTTCAGTATCTTACATGGCACAAACTTCTTCATTTTCAACTTGTTATATGTACCAACCAAAAATCGCTCCTTCCACTAATGAACCATGTCTTGATCTCCAACCTAAAATTCCTTATGCCTCCTTTTCTCATCTTCCTTAGCCTTATACTATGCATTCATTTTGGAAATGTGCTTCCTTGCCTCCTCATGGATGTTCTTCAAATGTTTTGCAAAATCCTCAGCTTCAACACTACTTATTTCTCCTTTATCTATTTTTCTCAACTTAGATGTATTTCTGGGACTACTTCCATATACAATCTGTGGATGATGTGATGAACTAAACTTTAAATCTATCTTCAACTCTTCACTTCTTGCTAGTCTCATTCTGTGTGCTACCTTATTTGGAAACTTGGCTCTTGGAATCAAGTCCATCTGATCACTGATCTTTCTTATTGGTGGTAATCCATCAGGCACATTATCGGATACAATATCCTAAAACTCATTCAATAATTCTGCAACTTCTATAGGTACATCTTCTACTTCCTCTTTCCCAACCTTTGGAATTAAGGTAAAACACATATGCTCATGCTACATACCATCTAAAAAATTTACTCTATGAACAAAAGTTATTCTTGCATTACCACATACCTTTTCTTCTATTTCCTTCAATGGCTTTAGCTTATGTCGCACTCCATCCTTTGTCAGGGAGTACCTATTTGTAGGACCATCATGTACGGCACATCTATCAAACTACCAAGGTCTACCCAAAAACATATGACATGCATCCATAGATATGATATCACATAGTACCTCATCATGGTACCTGCCAATCTTGAACTCTACTAGGCACCGTTCACTGACCATGACCTTGTGGTCATCCTACACCCAGGCAACCCAATATGGATGTGCATATTTTTATCTCTTGAGCTTCAACTTTGTCACCATCTCTTCTAACACCAAATTATCAGTACTACCACTATCAATAATCACATCACAACACTTACCCTCACACTTGCACATGGTGCAAAAAAGGCTTCTCCTTTTCTCAAGTTCATTCTCACCACTCAGTAGGACTCTTCTGTTAATCAATGCTTCTCCTCTTTCAGCATCTTCAGAATGTGATGATTTGGCATCTTCATCTACATATGAAACTCTGGCATGGCCTTCATTCCTCCTATCCATCCTTCCTTGGTGTTGAGGACATTCAAATGCCCTATGACTTTTTTCTCCACAGTGAAAACATGTTCCATGAAAGCCTCCTCTTCCTAAACCTTGTCCTCTGCATCTTTCTCTCTGATCTCTATTGTTTTGATCTTGGAAATGATTAAAATTATCTCATCTCTAATTCTAACTATTACTGGCCTCATCCTACTTTTTTGGATCTTCATTTTGATCTTCATATGACCGTCCACCAGATCTTCCATTACGACCTCTTTTGCTTTGTCTACTCTCAAACTTCTTGTTCATCTTTTCCTCTACTTTTAGGGAAAATTGGTATGCCTCTTCAATATTGTTCATTCGAACTAGATTCAGCTTCTCTTAAATGCTTGGCCTCAACCCATTAAGGTAATGAGCAACTTTCTCCTTATCAGCTTCTGCATGGCCTGTTTTGATGAGGATTCGATAGAGCTCCTTTGTATACTCCTGAACAAATCGAACCACTTGCTTCAAACTTTGCATTTTCTTTAGTAGGTCAAGCTCATAATCAACAAGGATGAACTATCACTTCAATTTATCCACCATCCACTTCCATCTTGTGATTTTATCTTTCCCTCTTCTATTTCACCTAATTGAACCTCTTGCCACTAGATCTTTGCATGACCTTTTAGTCTAGCCTTCACTAATTTGACCCTATTAGGATGCTCAATATCTTCATACTCAAGATATTGTTCACATTCATTGATCTAGTCGATCAACTCCTCTAGGTTTAGATTTCCTAAAAATACAGGAACCTCAATCTTAGGTCTTTTCCTAATCTTGAAAATGGCCCGAAAAAGTCTTTCTTCCTCCTAGTTCACAATTTCAACTTCTCCTTCTTGATCTTCTTCTTCGGCTTCATCCTCATTTTCATCTCTAACATTAAGATTCATTCCTCTACGAATCTCTTCTTTCAATGCTCACGCTTGTCTCTGGAGTGCTCTAACCTCAGGTGTTACAACACCAACTCTTTTGCCACATTCCCTTCATGGAGGCATTTTCATGATTCTCACTGAAACCCTAACCACAGTCCTAGTGCAAACTGCCTCACTGTCGGTGATCTGTTTACATAGTAACCCTAACCCATGATTCTGGTGCAAACTACCTCACAATCAGTGATCTATTTACACACTTAGGAACTCCTTTTATGATACCACTTGATGAAGGGTGCTCCCCTTAATACCACAAACACATAACAGAAACAAAGAAACAACAACAATATACAAGAACAAAAAATGGGCTTCTTATTATCTCCACAAATGTGGAATTAGAAACTTTCAGAATTAAAATATGCAAAGCCACATGGGCATTCCCTTACAATATTCTGTAGGACAAATCCTTGAATCAATACCCACATCTACTACTTAGAACTGTCCTGAACTGCCTAAGACAACACTATAGCCTTTCTTATATAGGCAATTTTCCACCACCTGGGAAGGTTCCAGAATTTTAGCCAATAAGGCTGACCAAACTTAGAATTATTTTATTTTACAATTGATAACATCAAAATCAGCTCAAAATAACTTTTGAAACCCAAACAAAAATTTTGAAGGATAATCATTTTCCACCATTTCAGGTGACCCAATTTTTGAAGACCATAAGTCATCACCAATTGACCTGATTGACTTTTATAACCCCATTCCGGAAAGGCCACGAAGCACTCTACAGCCTTAACTTGCATGAGCACCTATCACCCAAATTTTTGACATCATTCGGGGCCTCTAAAGCCTTGAAAACTAAGTTCAAAGTTTTTGTACCCTATTGCCAATACCAAAAATCTTCAATATCTATAAAGCTAGACTTGATCTATCAATGAAACTTTACTGGTAGGCTGATATGACCAAAATGAACCTCCAAGGAAGAAATCAAAACATTCCAAGATCGGATGACCAATTTACTAAAAAATAGCAAGTTTCCATAAATAACAGCTCTGCACAAGATAGCCCTTATTGAATAAAAAAATAGAAATATTTTTGCATGATGCAAGATTGCTCTTACACCTAGGATGTGTTGGCATTAAGTATGTTTGTCATTAGTAACAACACTCATTTAGACTCTATATGTTTACTGAGAAGACAGGATAGTGTTTACCGAGCAGACAGGACAGTGTTTACCGAGTAGACAGGACAATGCTTACCGACTTATCATTACCGAGTGATGAAATGAGCAGTGTTTACCAAGCGCCAGCATGGTAAATAGGGAATTTAGTTTCTACCGAATGAAACTATATCTATGGAGTCTCTAGTATATACTGAGTTTGAAACTACAACCGAGTGGTTAGTATGGACCAAGCCTCCACTTCTACCGAGAGCATGATGATGTCGAGTAACATAGTTGATGCCGAGTATTAGAAAGTCACTGAGTTAGTTTGCAGTAACCGAGTAACTATATTTGGGCTGACTCAGTAATATTTGTGTTAGCTTGTTTGAGAGCCAACTTTGTAATTATTTTATAATTGTTTTGGATTGATATATAAACAATGTTTTGTATCATATCCAAGAGAAAAAAAAAGTGAGAAGTGAAAAAGAGAAGAAAGGAAGAGATAAGAAAATTACAAAGGGCTACAACAATATAAGGAGCAGCAGAGAC
Source organism: Chamaecyparis obtusa (assembly GCA_027943335.1). Lineage (NCBI taxonomy): Eukaryota > Viridiplantae > Streptophyta > Pinopsida > Cupressales > Cupressaceae > Chamaecyparis > Chamaecyparis obtusa. The sequence continues at coordinate 35,644 of BSBK01006527.1, forward strand.
ATATCCATCATAGAAAGTGATCAGTACATCAGTGAATCTCAATCAGTAAGTATAGTTGCAAGTAAGAGATCTACTGTTTCATCCTAATAGGTGAATCAGCTTAAAATCCTTTAACCGCGTAGACTTAACAATCTTTGTAAAATCTCTTAACCGAGTGCATACTTAGTTTTATGTTTGTAAATCCTCTAACAAGGTGGGCCTAGCAATCCTTATTGCTCCTAATAGGGTAGATCATCAGAAGTGATCATTGTAAGCCTTAACCGGAAAACTTTATACTGTAGTATTGAAGTTTTGTGGGTATCATCCCCACCCCAGTTTTACTTTCTATTTGGAAGGTTTCTGGGTCACCAAATCTCTATTTTCAAAGTGTTATGAATGCTTTATTCTTTCTGTTACTCATGCATGTAGTTAGCTTATTGATCTAAATGTTATTTGGAATATGGTTAAGATCTAAATTTGTTAAAAGTTTTGAAGTTTCTGATTCACCCCTCCCCTCTCAGTAACTTGGCTAGTCTTGAATATTTCCAACAATTGGTATCAGAGCTTTATGATTCTCAGGATAAAGTTTGATAGCTTGAGAAAAGATTCATGACAATGGAGATTTTTCAGACTTAACAAAGTAATTGAAAATGAAAAGCTAGATTTGGAAATGGCCATAACTCAACTCAAGGAAGCAAAAGAGCATCTTTTCCTATCCCTAAAAAGAAGGGAGGAACTTGAAAATTAGATGAATGACCACCAGTATGTTGAAGAAAAGATTGAAGATTTTTTCCCTTCGAGCAGCTCAGATGAAGCAAACAATGCAATCAAAGAACTTCTAGAAAAGAATGGATCTCTGCAAGAAGAAGTAAGAAAATTGAAAAGAGAATAGGAAATTCAGTCAACAAGATGAAAGATGAAATAGATGGGAAGAACAATGATGTCCAGAATCAAACCCTTCAGCTAGAAAACCTTATTGATCAAGTCTCCAATGCAAATGAAGAAATCTTGACTCTGAGATCAAAAAATGAAAATATAAGAGATGAGTTGAGATCTCAAAAGCAAATCAATTTAAGATTGGTGAATGACCTAGACACTAAAAGGAAAATCAATGAGAGAATGTTGAAATCTCAAGAAGATATAAATCAGGTGCATGAATGAAACCTTCATAAGAAAAAAGGAAAAGTAGGACTTGGATACAAAGAGGAAGGTGAATCCTCCAAACAAGGTACTCAAAAGAATCAGAAACCCACTTGTAATCACTATGGAAAAATTGGTCATACTTCAAACAAATGTTGGAGCAATGAAAAAGCAAAATTCAATGGAAAATGCTACAATTGCAATCAGCATGGTCATAAAGAAAATGAATGCAAGGAGAAACCAAGATTTAAAGGAAAATGTCACAAATGTAACAAGCAAGGTCACAAGGCATCAGAATGTAGAACTAAAACACCCAATCCAACAGAACAAATTGTGAAAGCAATATTTGGTTGGGATTACAACACTTGGTGTAGGTGTCATTACTATGGAGAATATGGACACATTGGCATGAATTGTGTAAGACATCACTTGAGAAAAAGGGAAACTACCATAAGATGTTATAAATGCACGAAGCTTGGTCACATAGGTAAACATTGCATGAATTTAGGCAAAGTTGAAGATGAAAAGAAAGAAAAAGTAGATAGCATCAGGAAGTAGATGAGACAAAAATGGATTCCTAAACCTACCGAGAAAACCAGTCCAAGTAATGAAGTCACTCATGAAGAGAGTGGCTCTATCAATTCTAACTAAGTCTCCAAGAAAGCACTGGAACTGTATCTTCATAGACATATTCCAAATAGTTCCTGAATTGAAAGGAAGAAAGATCCAAATCAGTATGCAAGATACAGTAGGATCACAAGAAGGTTGGTATCATTTATCACCAAGAAAGGTTAGGAGTAACCTAATGGTTACTGAGTAAGGTTAGATCAGTATGAATTCGTATGTTCTCTGAGTTGCGGAATCTTCATTGAGCAATTAATGCATAGTGGATGACAGTCTATCAACTTTAATACCCTAATTCATATGGAGCATTAAGGACAAAATTTTAACAAAAAGCATGAAATCAAGTTCATTCTTCACCACAAATATCAGCATATTGAGTAGAGAAATTTCTAGTGTGATCAAGCGATTCGAAGCAAAATTTTGCAGCAAAAATTTCTTCGAAGAATTTTTCTTTTTCTATCGAGCTACCATGGCATCATCCAGCACCAAAGTAAAGAAAGGTTTGGAAATGTTAGTTCATGGAGAATGGAAAGCACCAGATTTCAAACTGGTGCCTGTGATTGCAGAAACCCTAGACCTGAGTGGAGCTCAATCTCAAATTCCTCCAAAGGTACTTCTTTTAAATGACATTCGCAGTCATTTTAAAGGTATAATTCAAGATCTTTGAACCCTAGAGATAGATGTTGTTCATGATGAACTATGTGTTGATGGTGTTCTCAAATCAGAACATAAGCATTTGGAAGATAAGGGTTTGACACATATCACCCACTTGCCTCAGAGTTTCTAGATAAAATGGATTAGATATATCCTAAGCCGAGTGCATGAAGGTAAAATTTGGCTTGAGCAACAAGTGGAAATAACAAAGAAGATGATTCACCGAATCACTGGTCTTCCCATGCTTGCCAAGGCTAAATCTACAAAAACCCTAGGTCGGGTAGAGCTGGAAAAGAAAGCCCTAGCCGAATGGGATGGTAGAGGTATGAGAATAAATAGTATTACTGATGTAGAACTAAAATTTGGCACATATGTCATAGCTCACAAGATATACAGTTCAAGTCAACAGAATAGTGTTCCATGTGAAGCAGTTGACCTAGCCTATAAAATTGTGAAGAACAATCTGACATTTGACCTAGCAGATTTATTATTGAAATAGTTCAACAAGAATATGGAGTGCATCCAAACCTCAAAGAACAATCCATGTAAGTTTGGCTCACTGTTGGTTTGTTTATTTTTCTATGCTCAAAAGTTTTTTCCATCAAAAGGCACGGTAAAATGGAGAAAGGATGTGCCTATTCTTTATCAGATAAATGAGTATATTATAGAAATGGGTGAAAATTTTGTAAGCATAATGGATAACTATTTTGAATCTTTTAAAGAAAAGATGAATAACAGATTCTGGATTCCACTAAAGTTGGTGGAAGATTATAAAGATGATTTTTGTTTCATGGTTGATTGTGATAGAGTATACATTTAGGCAGTAAGGCCTAGGATTGTATTGGTGAAACCTCTTCCTTATGAGGTAAAAATTGATGAGACAAAGGATATAATTGAAGCTATAGTAAATCAACCTATTGATCCAAAGGCTCCATACTTTGGAACATATGATGAAGCTAAGGTAAGAATTGAGCTAAGCATAAAACTTCCACAGGCGGTTAACAAAGGCAGAAAGAGGATGACCAAGATGAAATCTAGCACACCTCTAATGTTAACCAAGGGAAAAGGAGAGGATATTGTAGAAGAAGAAGAAGAAAAGGATGAGAGTAAAGAAGAACAAGTGCCTGTAAAGAAGAAAGGAAAGGTAACTATGACCAAGGAACCTAAGCAACCCACTGTAGTATTCACAAGGAAAAGATCAAGGGACAAGGCAAGTATAGTCAATGATGATATAGTACTCAAAAGGCCTCCTCCCTCATTTCAACAAAAGATTAAGCATTTGAGAGAAGGATCTGGAATTGAAAATTTCAAATCTCTCAAATATGAAACAAGGTCACAGGTAGAGCAGTAGAAAATTAAAGATGTTGTTATTGAGAAAATGGGAAAATGGAAGTACTCACCTAATGATATGGCTTCTCAAATCCCAAGAGTCTTATTAAACCAAGTTAAGATGAGATGGTCCAATGCAAGGCAAACTATCAAGGACATACATGCTCAAACCTTAAGGCAATTGATGCCAAGTTTGAAAAATGCTGAAATAAGTAAGGCATTGATAGAAAATGAGCATAAGATGACACTAAAATTTAATAGTTGTTTGATTTTGATCAAAGATATAGAGTCGATTGTGAAGACTAAAAATTTTACTTGGAAAAAAATCTATCATCTTCACAAACCGAGTATTGAAACTATGATAATTAAAGATATTGAAGATGACAGTGATGAAGAAGAAGAAGAAGCAGTTTAGATTGATAATGTTGAGATAGAAGAAGCCACTAAGGAAGCTAAGAAGAATGTTGAGGAAGATGATCTAGTTCAGATAGCTACAGAGGTAATTGCCTCAATTCCTCACTCTCCAGTAAAAATTGCTACATCTAGCCCAGAGAAAACTTCAAGTGTGATTGTGACAACTCCCTCAGATACATCAAATGTCCAATCATCACTAGCACAGCTCAATGTATCAATGACAGAAGTGGCTACCACTTCATCTACTGAGCTTCTACCTCCTTCTTCCACCAAGTTGCAGTCTCTAGCACCATCTTCAGTACCTTCTTTAGTTTTGAATTTTTCAACAGCAAGTACTTCAGTTTTGAATACCTCAATAAGTACTTCAGATTCTACAGTTGTAAATACTTCAGTTTTTTGTTTATCAAGTATTCCAATTAGCATTCCATTAGTTGGAAGTTTATCATTTTTCACTACAAGTCCTACTACATCTACAATAATTTCTACTACAAAGGCAATAAGTATAAAGACTCAACCGAGTACAAAATTTTTGAGTAAGAATATAGTAGAGGACATAGATTTAGATGAGGAGATAGAAATTCCCCAATTAGATTTTGCAAACCTCACAGCAGACCAAATGCAAACAATTGGTGAACTCCTCCAGGAGAAAGCAAAGAAGAAGAAACTAAAAGAAGAAAGAGATAAGGAATATCAGATCATTGAGGATGCCAAGAATATTTTGACAGAAGCAATAGGTGTTGAAGTTGATTCTTCTCAACACATTTTCTTACAATGGTAGAGGAAATAAACAAGTTCAATGAGAATTCTTCTAGATCAGATAAGTTTCTTGAGAAGGCTGAGAAGAAGTTTGAAAATAAAGTTCTTGAGCACATTGCTCAGCAAATAGCTATCAATCAAGTAGGGTTATCTTCAGTTTTGACTAGCATTGAGTCCTCCTATTCCAAGGTAACATCATTTTTTGTCAAAGTATGTAATGTTGCCGAGTTCTCAAAGGAGATTAAAGAAAAAATAAATAAGATTGATGAGGATCTGAAGATTAGTGCATAGAAGTTGCAACTTAAACCTAGTTCAAGCTCTACACATCATATGATAGTTAGATTCCTATCTGATAAGCAGTCAGAGTTATTGAGAGAAGATGCAAGGATTAGGTCAACATTAATAGATATTCAGAACATGATCCTTCCCATCATGGATACAATGCAGAACCATATTGCACACTCAAAAACATTGATCCATGACAATCAGTTTTCAATTGCAGACCACATGATTGAACTCTCTTCAGAAGTCCAAATTGCACTCCATATGTGCAAGATTCAGCAAGAAAATTGGGATAGAACTCTAGCATTAATAAGTAAGGTACATTCTGATTTTCTCTCACACTTTGGCATCTCTATGTAAAATATTTGTATATACACCTTTGGCATTATTGTCAAAAAGGGGGAGAAAGTATATAAGATATGTAGGATATGTAAGGGGGAGAAAGTATATTAGAGAAATAGGAAATATAAGTATGAGGTGAAATAAGATATTTGTATATATACTGTATGGGGGAGACATGAAATGTATATACAACAGTATGACAAAGATAAATTTTTGAAAAATTAAAAATAGATTTAGCATGATTTTTTTTTGGGCAATAAGTGTTTTTGTCATTAATGCCAAAGGGGGAGATTGTTGGCAATAAGTATGTTTGTCATTAGTAACAACACTTTTTCAGACTCTACTTGCATATGCAGCACATAAAGGATTTAAGGTATATTAGATAGATATAAAATCTGCATTTCTCAATGGTATTCTTGATGAAGAAGTCTACATTGAGCAACCTAAAGGTTTTATGGATCCAGACAAAAGGGATATGGTCTGCAAGTTACACAAAGCACTGTATGGTCTGAAACAAGCCACTAAAGCATGGTATGATAGATTACATAACTATCTAAATCAGATTGGTTTCAAAAGAGCTAATGACAACAGTAATTTATACATCAAAGAAGGACCAGATAACAAAATTGTTTTGGTAGAAATATTTGTGGATGATACTATGTTTATAGGGAATGATGATCAGTGAAAAGAATTTTATGAGAAAATGAACAAAGAATTTTAAATGTCTATGTTTGGTCAGATAAAATTCTTTGTTGGACTTCAAATTCAGCAGAGCAAGAATGGTATCTACATTACTCAGTCTAAATATATCAAGGAAATACTTAAGAAGTTTGGTATGGAAGATTCAAAACCAGTTGGTACACCCATGTGTACTGGACTGAAGCTTACCAAAGATGATGATTCAAAAGAAGTAGATCAGACCTTATACAGATCAATGATTGTAAAATTATAGTATGTAGTACATACAAGGCCTAATATTGCCTTAGCAGTTGGTATAGTAGCAAGATTCTCAACAAAACCTAGAGAAAATCACATGATGGCAATCAAAAGAATCTTGAGGTACTTAAGAGGAACTCAAGATTATGGCTTGTGGTATAAATTTGGAGGCAATCTAGACTTAAAAGTGTTTACTGATGTTGATTGGGTAGGAAACATTGATGACAGAAAGAGTAGAAGTGGTGGAACATTTTTTCTTGGCAAAAGGTTAGTATCTTGGACCAGTAAAAAGAAAAATTGCACATCCCAATCCACAACAAAAGAAGAATATGTTGCTGCAGTAGTAAACTGCTCTAATATTGTTTGGTTCAAATAGTTACTGGAAGGCATGAAAGTTGAGATCAAAGAACCAGTTGTTATGTTCTGTGATAATACAAGTGCAATAAATATTTCAAAGAATCTAGTAATGCATTCCAAAACCAAACACATTGCTATAAAATATCACTTTGTCAGAGAATTGGTGTAGGACAAGGAAATCAGATTGGAATATGTTCATACAAAAGAACAAATTTCAGATATCTTCACCAAGCCACTGCCTAAGGATGCATTATTGTATCTAAGAGGTAAGTTAGGGGTCATTCCCCTATCCGAGGCTAACTAAATTGAGTTTTAGTAATGCATCAACCAGAGCATGTTGAAGATCAGTTAGTTGATGCAGCATAGTCAAGGAATCATTGCATATGAATCAGTACTTAAGGTACATTGGTATTCACCAGAAGTGTGTTATCTTTGGCATGTGTTGTCAAAGAGGGAGTGTTTGCTGTTTGCTGTCATTATTTCATGAAATTTCTAAGAAAGAGAATTTTAAAAAAAAAAAAAGAGGGAGAGTTTTCAGTCAGAGAGAGAAGTTTGCTGATAGAGGGAGATGAGAATCAGAATGAAGCTAAGGATATGTTCCTTATTCTATGTTTGTTATGAAATTTCATTGTGCTATGACATATTGTGTTGCCATCAATGCCAAAGAGGGAGATTGTTGGATACAATTGTCTGAAGGAGATTGTGGGAATGATTATGTGTTGTCTTTGATGTCACACAAATGTCATATCAATTGTCAGCTCAGTCAGTTAGCAAAGTAGTTCCCAGTGTCTACCAAGCTCAGTCGGTCAGCAAAGCAGTTCCCAGTGTCTACCGAGACCTCTCGGGTGTCAAAAGAAAAGTATGGTAGAAAATAGTGTTAACCGAGCTTCCTCGGTTATCGAAGGAAAGTTAGTGTCTACTGAGTTCACTCAGTCTCTAAAGGATGTTGAAGAATTCACAATACTTACCGAGTTCTCTTAGTCACCAAAGGAAATCTTTTTTGGATTAATGTTTACCGAGCAAGGTCGGCCTAGTAAAAGATTTTGTCAATTTGAGAAATAAAGCTGGTTTATTCCAGTCGACTATTGTAATGATTAGTAATGTTTTGTAATAATTATTAGTGCCGACTTGACAATCTGAATGGTATATATATAGAAGGTCAAGTTGTGAATTATGAGGAAGGAAGTGAAAAGAAAAGGGAAGAATAGTATGAGCGAATTTTGAAGGATGATTAGATATCCTTGAAGAGAAGCAAAGATATATTTGATTAGGAAGGATCTAGTGAAGTAGAACAAAGATCTGTAATCATCAATTCAGTTGCATCACTATTCAGGTCACTTCATTGTTACTTTCTTACCATTGTAGCAGTGATTTCAAAATCTCCTAACTGAGTTGGTTTAACATCCATTTTGTAAATCCTCTAACAAGGTGACAGTTCTATTGAATTGTTTCAAGACCTCTTACAAGGCCACTCCTAGCAGGGTGATTAAATCCTCTAACTAGGTCACACCTAACAGTGTGTTTTGTAACCTTTTACTAGGTTGGCTCCTAATAGGGTATCACTTCAGAAGAGTGAAAATCAGTAACTAGTTACATTGGTGGTTTTTCCCGTATTAGGTTTCCACGTTAAATCTAGTGTCTCTTATGTTCATGGTATTTTCTTTATTCATGCATGTTAATCACTGATGAATGCTTAAGAATAGTTATAATTAACACTCTCTGCAATTACCGAGTTTTAGCATTTCTCTGTATGTCAGCAGTAAATATTTTAATAGGACATCTAAGGGATCAGTGGTAATATTTTGTGCTTAACTGATTCACCCCCCCCTCTCAGTTACTACATCTATATTTCCAACAGGTTGGGTCATGTTCAATCCAAGTTGAAATCAATTTGTTTTTAATTTAGGATTCAATAGGTGGTAGGTTAAGAAGTTAGTTAAGGGTTAAGATAGGTTAAAAGAGAATTTCTAGTTTAAAATATTTTTGTAGGAAGAGAATTCCAAAGAGATCTTGATAGAGCGTGATATTCCAAACCAAATTCATTGTTTACAGTGCAAAAGCCATGATTTGTGACACTCCTTATCACATATAGCTTTGTATTCAAATTATTTATTATAGACACCTAGATCTGATTACACAATTAAGTAATCTCATTTAGTTCTCTCCTAAGGCATTTATTTATTAAATGTTAATCATTTAATTGATTTATGTCATCCCCTAGTTGATTAATTTAATTAACTAACTATAGTCCAATTAATTATCTAAATAACAACCCATGGTCTAATAATTAATTAAAACCCTCTTCCTCTATTAACTTAAATAAATATGTCCATTTATTTAAATTAATTCATAAAACCCCTTTTCTTCCTATTTTGGATTTAAATAAAGTATTTAATCCAATTTGAGCACATGGCTCCTAACTTTAACCTCTAGCCTAACAAATCCCAACAACCTAACCTTGATTTCCTACCCAACCCAACCAATTTATACATACTAATCACTCTTAATTATCTAATGACCCATGATTAGCTAATCAAACTCTCCACTCATTATCTCTCATCCCATCACATCCTCATAATTTTACCACTTGGCTCCTAATCCAAGCCTAACCACTCCCTAAATATTTTCACAATCATAATCTATGGATTAAGAAATCCTAACCCAACCCAAGTCAAACTTCATGTCACATCCTCACATCCCCTAATTTATTCACCTCATGTCAACATTAAATGCTATTTCACATCCGTTACACACTCGATCTCTCTCTTACACATGTGTCCCCTCTCACATCTCCCAAAATGGTCACATTCCCCCATACCTTCTAATCTTTGCCATTGTCACACTTGTCACAATGAGATGCATTTGAGAAAGCACAATCCATGTGCTCTCTCTCAAATGCATCTTGACCCTTCCTCAGGTTTGCATCTTGATCGTCCATTCACCTCTCCTCTTGGCTATAAATTGAATCCTCATCCCTTCACAAATCATCCAACTTCCATGAAAAGTTATGATGTTAATTTGAGAGCCTAAAAAACTACCAAATTACAATTATTATGCCAAAATCCTCCCTCACATTTGAAGGTTGAGAAAGTATCATTGAGAACACATATCCTCATTGGAAAAATCCTCTACACATTTAGAGGCTTCTTGAAGGACAAGGTTTGCATCCCTCATAGTTTTATATTCTTACATTTATGGTCTATCTTAAGTGTTTGTCTATCTTTTTTTGTTAAATGGTTTCTTAGTTTAGTATTCTTTGACAACACATTTTAGGTGATACATTTTGGCACACCTGGTGAGACCCACTTCTAGGGTTATTTTTTCATTCATTTCATCCCTTTTTCATTGCAAAACTAACCTAAAAAATTAATGTTCTTTGCTATGTAAATGCTTTGGCAAGGTTTTCCTGAGTGTTTTGTAGGTTGGAGAAGGAAGAAATAGCACTTGCGCCACTATTCCTTTGTTTGGATTTCACATAGAAAGAAAAATACAGGTCAGTGGGATTGCTAGTACAGTCGATGAGATCAAGAGTATGATCTGTGGGATCACTTTCCTATGAAAAATTTCTATCCTATGTCTTTATTTCTCTCTCTTTGGTTGTCAGGTTCACCAATAATTAATTCAATAGTGTGCGGGATTATGAATCAACAATGTGAGAATGTGATTTTACCCTACGGGATCATGAGATAAATTTTTTAGCCATATGGCATTAATTAAACTATAAGAATATCTTTAAATCTATGCCTGCATATCTGTTAACACCCTGCAAGATCACATGTTAACCCTGTAAGATCATAATTATAGGTATTGCTTTTAATAATGTCAGTTTAAATTTTTTCTTAATTTTCAAACTAACAGGCTTACGGGATCACCTGTATGGCCTGTGAGATCACTTGTCTTTCAGTTGCAGAATTGTAGGTACAAGTGGAGGGATCATAATTTTAAAATTTTAAAAATAGAACTAACACATTTTCTTTTGGTGCTTTAAAATGAACATTGTTTGTACACACAACACTTCAAACATTTTGACTTGGGCATAAAATGAACAAATGATAAAAGTTTCAATCAAACCTTCAAACTTCATTTTGGTGCTTAAAAATGAACAAAATCAAATATTGAATGCCTAAAGGACAAATAAAACAATACAATAAACATTTCTATTTGAGCTTAAAAACAATCAAAATCAAGTCTTGAATGCTAAGGGAAAAGTAACACTTATTGTTTTTTGCAAACAATCAAACTTTACTTTAAGTATTGCCATTTGATTTCCAAAGAACCTTGCATACTAAACACAAGTGTTTGATATTCTAGGATAGAAAAAACTTAGCTTAAATCTAGGTTCAGTTTAGAAATGAACACTTCTTGGCATGTTTGAAGGAGTTTTTTTCAACACTACCTTAGAGCTTTTTCATTTTTGCAAAACCTTGTTAAAATAAGTGACATGAAAACAATTAACCATTAATATGATTTAGAACAACAAAGAGGAGGGGTGGATCAGTTGTTCTTAGGTCCTGATGTATAAAATAATCTCAAAAACTTATCCTTAAATCAGATACAAAACCAAAACAAACTCGGTCATCATTGATTCAATAATAGAAACATCTAACAATGTAGTCCACTACCTCGCTGTAACTTAACTTGCAAAACATAGTAATGTTTAGATCTAAACATTCACACAAGTATAAACACCAGGATTTATAGTGGAAACCCAATTTGGGAAAAACCACTTTGTAACATGCTACTATTATTTTCACTCTTCTGAAGTAAGCTCAATAAAAAGTCAACCCTGTCAAAGGTTATAGTACACACTGTCAGGTGTGACCTGATTAAAGGATTTCAATCTCCCTGTTAAAAGTGAGCCTAGTCATAGGACTTACATACACTCAATTAGAATGTAACATTGTTCAAAGGATTTAACATATGACTTTTAGGTCAACCTCTGTTAAAAGGATTTTGACTGTTACAATGGTTAGAAAGTAGCAACAGTATTATCTGAAAAATATACAACTCACTTTGCAAATATCAGATCTGATTCTATACACTAATGCTCATTTATTGACTTTGAAACTTTTCCATTTCCATCTCTGATTTTCTCAGAACTTTTCTTCAAGAAATCACCACACTTCTCCTTCAGCCTTTTTTTCTTATTCAGTCAATAAAACTTTCTTCTTCCAGCATTCTCTGTTCACCATGTGCATAAATATTACAATGCTTAGGTTCCCTTATATTTTCCTCAATTAGGTTAACTTCATCTTTTTCCACTCAATCTCAATTATAGATCTTAGGGTTAGGTCAGATTCATTGAATCTATCTACTTCATGTTCTTCCGCTCCTTTTCTAGAATCATCTCAAATCTCTTAAAGATTTACAATAAAATGTTTTACAATGCATTTAATTCTTCCAAGCAATCAATAAATAAAGTCAACATGTTTTACATAATCCAAGAATTCAACAATGTCGGCTCCAAAATTAAATTCTCTTCAAATATAAAATTGTTGATGCTCAATCAATACTGTGATTGTTCACTCGGTCTTCATGTACAAAGCTCAGTCATTACTAAAACTGTTTCCTCATCTTACACTATCTTCCTTAGCAATTTACTGATGCTCAGTCAACACAATAATTTTTCTTGGCATCTACTAACTTGGTCGACACTAACATCACTCAGCTTAAATATGATTTTTCCATTCTTTTCTTGGTTAAGCCTACCAGTTTAATCTTTAGTCTTACTAAGATAAACAATACATTATCTCATCATAGTGCAACATAGTCAAGTACACTTTGTAGTATCAAGATAATTCAACCTTTCCCTAGGTGCTATTGTTACCAACCTTGATTAGCCCCTTAGCAACACTCAAATAAATATAGTACTTTCCTAAGTAGCAATAGTCTTACCAGTTAAGGTTTGACATCATTGACAATATGACAACTATTTCAATGTAGTTTCCAACAATCTCCCTCTTTGGCATTGATGGAAACAACATATGATATCACCTGAATAACACATGTATTACCAACCAATCCAAAAACTATATCTATCCATCAAAAAATTATTTTATAATATCCTTAGCTTTATTCTGATTCAGAATCCTGTAAGCCTCACTTCTGTGACCGTTAGAAGTATTCAGATCTCCCTCTATCTTGATTCTTCATTTTAGTTCATCATCCTTATCTTCAGTTCCATCAGCTCATCTCCCATTAGTTCATCTCCCTCTTGTCTTTTAGTATCATGTGTTATCATATCTCATGTTTTATCATATCAGTACATTCTCCCTCTTTGACAGAAATGCCAAAGAAGAAACTAAAACATACATCCATCAGATGTAGATAATATCTATGTAGCTCAGTGTTACTCCCTTTGTCATCTTTCTTATGACTGATTCATTGTCTTTGCTTCTCTTCACAACTCTAGGCCAGCCCTAAAGTGTGACAATCTTCTACATCAATTTGTCAAATATTCTACTATAGCACATTTGATGCAGTGCTCCTAGCTTGTCTAGGTCACCTTAGTTAGGGGAAGAACCCCTAATTGACTTCTCAAATACTCATGAGCTTCTATGGGTAAAGCTTTAGTGAATATGTCTGCTAATTATTCTTTTGTATTCACATATTCTATTTGGACTTCTTTATCCTGTTCTAATTCTCTCAAGTAGTGGTACTTGATTTCAATTTGTTTGGTCTTAGTGTGCATCAGTAGATTCTTAGAATTGATAGAACTTGTGTTGTTACATAAAATAACAATAGGTTCAGTGATTTATTCTTTCATGCCTATCAATAATTGTTTTATCCATACCAAGTTTGAACAGTTTACTGCAGCAGCAACATACTCAGCCTCGACAGTAGATTGGGAAATGCAATTTTGTTTCTTGCTTGTCCAGGAGACTAATCTCTATCCAAGAAAGAAAGCTCCACCACTTGTACTCTTTTTGTCATCTACATTTCCTACCCAATCAGCATCTATATAAACTCAGAGTTCAAATTTGTCATCCTTCTTATAATATAGACCATAGTTAGTAGTTCATTTCAAGTATCTCATAATTCTTTTCACGGCCATCATATGTGTTTCCTTAGGATTGGCAGAGAATCTTGCCACAATCCCAATAGCTAATGCAATATCTAGTCTACTATGTACAACATACTACAATTTTCCAATCATGGATTTGTATAGGGTTTGATTCACTTCTGTAGCATCATAATTCTTAGATAACTTTTGTCTAGTAACCATAGGAGTTCCCACTGGTTTAGCATCTTCCATCCCAAAAGTTTTCAGTATTTCATTAACATACTTAGACTGTGTAATGAAAATTTCATTCTACCTCTAATATACTTGTAAAACAACAAAGAATTTGATCTCACCAAACATACTCATTTCAAATTCAGTTTGCATTTCATTTGAGAAACTTTTACATAATGTATCTTCTCCACCAAAAATAATGTCATCCACAATTTTTTTTTCCAACAAGATACCTTTACCTTCTTCATCCTTCATGTATAGATTGCTTGTGTCATTTGTTCTTGAAAATCCAATCTGTATCAAGTAGTGTTGCAACCTCTCATACCATGCTCTGGGAGCTTACTTCAATCCATATAATGCTTTGTTCATTCTTCACACCATGTGTCTTCTGTTTGGATCAATAAAACCTTCTGGTTGTTCTATGTAAACTTCTTCTTCTAGTATACCATTCAAAAATGCAGACTTGACATCCATTTGATATACCTTGAAATCTTTATAAGAAACATATGCAAGTAGAGTTCTTACTCCTTCCAATCTAGCTATAGGGGAAAATGTCTCCTCATAATCTATTCCTTCTTCTTGTGCATAGCCTTTGCATACCAGCTTAGCTTTGTTCCCAGTGATTTCACCATTTTCATTCATCTTATTCAGAAATACCCATTTTGTTCCTATAACATTCTTGTTTTCAGGTCTCAGCACCAGAGTCCAAGTATCATTCTTCTCAATCTAGTCAATTTATTCATTCATTTCTTGTATCCAGTCTTCATTATCTAATGCTTCTCTAGTTGTCTTCCGTTCAAATTCACATAGTAGACATGTTGGATCCTTGGTCTTACTTCTGGTCTAGATTCCAGCATCTTTGTCTCCAATTATCTGTTCAGGCTTATGATGTCTTCTTACATATTTTGCCAAAATAGGTTCAGTTTTTCTCTCCTCTATTTCATCATGTTCCTCAACAATATTTTTAGATTCAACTTCAGAATGCTCGGCAACCTCTTCCTAATACTCAACAACATTTTCTTGTAGCTTGGCATGTTCTTGTTCTCTCTCAGCACTATTTTCCTGACGCTCGGTAGCTTCTATCTATCACTCGGCATTGCTTACCTGAGACTCAGCATCAGGTGCAAGTTTGTTACTTGCCTCTTCTTCTTCTTTAATGTAC
Organism: Chamaecyparis obtusa; assembly: GCA_027943335.1. Classification (NCBI taxonomy): domain Eukaryota; kingdom Viridiplantae; phylum Streptophyta; class Pinopsida; order Cupressales; family Cupressaceae; genus Chamaecyparis; species Chamaecyparis obtusa. The sequence continues at coordinate 50,853 of BSBK01006527.1, forward strand.
ACAAAAGATCTTTAATCTTCTGGTTCTCTTTTGTTGTCAGCTTCATTTCTTTCTGCATACTCATCAATTTTGACATTCACACTTTCCACAATTTTGTTAGTGTTAGAGTTCAAACACTTATAAGCTTTACTTTTTGTGGAGTACCCTAGGAATATTCCTTCATCACTCTTAGCATCAAACTTTCCATTCCTAGTGTCTTTTAATATATAGCACTTACTTCTAAAGATTCTAAAGTATTTAACACTCAGTGCATGCCCATGCCATAGTTCATAGGGTGTTAGATTTGTACCTTTCTTGATCTGTACCCAGATCAGAGTGTAAACAGCAGTGCTTATAGCTTCTTTCCAATATTTCTATGCCACATTCTTTTCAATCATCAATGTCCTTGCACAATCCAAGATATATATGTTTCTCCTTTCTACTATACCATTCTATGGAGGTGTTCTAGGTGCATACATCTATCTTTTAATTCCTCTATCATTGCAAAATAGATTAAATTCATTTGATGTAAATTCTCCACCTTGGTTAGATCTAAGACATTTCAAGTTCCTACTTGTCTCCTTTTCAACCTTAGCCAAATACCACTTAAAGAATTGAAAAGCTTCAGATTTTTCTTTTAAAAACATCACATGCATCATCCTAGTATGATCATCAACAAATAAGGTAAAGTATCTAGCACCACAGTAACTTTTTACACCCATGGGTCCAAAAAGGTCAGTATGAACCAAATCTAAAATGTTTTTAGAAGTAAATGATTTTCTCTTGAAACTTGACTTTGTCATTTTTCCTAACTGACATTCCTTGCACATCACATTCTCAAGTTTCTTCAATCTAGGTAGACCTCTTACCTTTTTCTTCTTACTTATCTCTACCAGATTGTCAAAGTTAACATGACACAACCTTTTATGCCATAACCAAATATCATCAAGGTGTGAAATTAAACATTTTTCTTTAGATAGGTCAAGATAGCACAAATTACAGCTAGTCTGATCACCACTTCCAATCAGTTCTCCGGTAGCATCAAATATTTTAGCTTTCTTGTGATGAAATTCCACTCGGTAACTAATTTTGTTAAGCTAAGAAACACTTAAAAATTTTTAATTAAGACCTTCAACCCAATATGCATTTTCAGAAGATATCTTATCAGTCAATTTAATCAAACCTTTTCCTCTAACAAGACATGGTACATCATTACCAAATTTTACACTTTTACCTCTATAATGATGTAAGGTCTCAAACTTATTTTTATCACCAGTCATGTGATGTGAACAACCACTGTCAATAATCCATTTATCATTCTTGTTCACATAGGATATCAATGCAATTTTCTCATCCTCATCAGATTCATCTTTCATTGCAACATAGACTACCTCAATTTCAAAATCATCGCTATCAGTGTCGGTCTCTTTTTCAGAAATGTAACAAGATTTCTTACCTTTTCCTTTGTAGTCTTTGTTCCATCGATAGCTTCTGTAATTTTTTCTATCTTTGTGTTTGCTTTTCCTTTCATCATCTTTATCCTTCCTGTCAGGACATCTAGCAGCTATATGACCAAATTTATTACATGCAAAACATATAATAGGGAGTTTACCCATATACTTTCCTTTTCCCTTCTCAGTCTTCTAGCCATAAGAGCTTCTAGATCTTCTAGGTCTTCATTAGAAGTGTCACTATCACTTTCACTATCACTTTGGCTTTCACTTTCACTGATGCATCTTTCTTTTTCTTTCTTTCGCTTATTCAAAACTAGTTGTGGCTTAAAAGCAGATTCAACATTTCCAATGCTTCCAATAGTAAAATTATCATAATTAGATGATGTAGGAGCATCCTGGGTGTAAGAGCAATCTTGCATCACCCAAAAAAAATATTTCTATTTTTGTATTCAATAAGGGCTATCTTGTGCAGAGCTGCTATTTATGGAAACTTGCTATTTTTAGTAAGTTGGTTTTACAATCTCAGAATGTTCTAATTTTACATGTGGAGGTTCATCTCAGTCATATCAGCCTACCAGAAAAGTTTCATGGCTAGATCAGGTCTAATTTTGAAGATATTAAAGATTTTCGGTATGGGCAGCAGGGTACAGAAACTTTGAACTTAGTTTTGAAGGCTTTAGAGGCCCCAGATGAGGTCAAAAAATTGGGTGACCGGCGCTTTACATGGGTCAAGCCTATAGAGTGCTTCGTGGTGTTTCTAAAATGGGGTTATAATAGTCAATCGAGTCAACTGGTGATGACTTATGGTCTCCGGAAGTCGGGCCACCTAAAATGGCAGAAAATAATTTTCCTTCAAAATTTATGTTCAGGTTTCAAAACTCATTTTGAGCGGACTTTGATGTAATAAATTGTAAAATAAAATAATTCTAAGTTTGGTCGGCCCTTAGGGCTAAATTTTTGGAACCTTCTCGGGCTGTGGAAATTGCCTATATAAAGAAGGCTCATAGTGTTGTCTAAGGCAGTTTTGGGTAGTAGATCTAGGTATTGATTTGAGGCTTTGTCCTACAGATTAGTGTAAGGGAATGCCCATGTGGCTTTACATATTGTAATTCTGAAAGTTTGTAATTCCACATTTGTGGAGATAATAAAAACCCAATTTTCTGTTCTTGCATATTATTGTTGTTGTTTCTGTATTTCTGTTATGTGCTTGTGGTATTAAGGGGAGCACCCTTCATCAAGTGGTATCAAAGCAGGAGTTCTTGAGTGTGTAAACAGATCACTGACTGTGAGGCAGTTTGCACGAGGATCCTGGTTAGGGTTTCAGTGCGCATCATGAAAATGCCTCCATGAAGAGAACATGGTGGAAGAGCTAGTGCTATGACACCTAAGGTTAGAGAGCTACAGAGACAAGTGCGAGCATTGCAAGAAGAGATTTGTAGAGGAATGAATCTTAATGTCAGAGATGAAAGTGAGGATGAAGCTGAAGAAGAATATCAAGAAGGAGAAGCCAAAATTGTGAACCAGGAGGAAGAATGACTTTTTCGAGTGATTTCCAAGATTGGAAAAAGACCTATGATTGAGGTTCCTATATTTTCTAGAAATCTTAACCCAGAGGAATTGATTGACTGGATCAATGAATGTGAGTAATATTTTGAGTATGAAGATGTTGAGGATCTTGATAGGGTCAAATTTGTGAAGGCCAGACTGAAAGGTCATGTGAAGATCTGGTGGCAAGAAATTCAATTGGAGTGAAATAGAAGAGGGAAAGATAAAATCACAAGATGGGATCAGATGGTGGATAAATTGAAGCAACAGTTCATTCCTTTTGATTATGAGCTTGACCTACTAAAGAAAATACAAAGTTTGAAGCAAGTAGGAAGATCTGTTCAGGAGTATACAGAAGAGTTCTATCGAATCCTCATTAGAATAGGCCATGCAGAAGCTAATAAGGAGAAAGTTGCCTGATACCTTAATGGGTTAAGGCCAAGCATTCAGGAGGAGTTGAATCTAGTTCGAATGAACAATATTGAGGAGGCATATCAGTTTTCTCAAAAAGTAGAGGAAAAGTTGAACAAGAATTTTGAGAGCAGACAAAATGGAAGAGGTCATGGTGGAAGATCTAGTGGATGGTCATATGGTGGCCAAAATGAAGATCTGAAAAAGAAGGATGAGGCCAGTAGCATCCAGAATCAAAGAGGAAACAATTTCAATCATTTCCAAGATCAGAATAATAGAGATTAGAGAGGAAGAGGAAGAGGACACAGTTCAGGAAGAGGAGGCTTCCATGGAACATGTTTTCACTGTGGAGAAGAAGGTCATAGGGAATTTGAATGTCCTCAGTGCCAAGGTAGAACAGACAGGAGAAATGAAGGCTAGGCCAGAGTTGCACATGTAGATGAAGATGCCAGATCATCGAATTCTGAAGATGCTGAAAGAGGAGAAACACTAATTAACAGAAGAGTCTTGCTGAGTGGTGAGAATGAACCTGAACAAAGGAGGAGCTTGTTTTGCACTAGATGCAAGTGTGAGGGTAAATGTTGTGATGTGATTATCGATAGTGGCAGCATTGACACTTTGGTGTCAGAAGAGATGGTGACAAAGTTGAAGCTCAAGAGATAGAAACACCCACATCCATATCGGATTGCCTGGGTGCAGGATGACCACAAGGTCATGGTCAGTGAACAGTGCCTAGTAAAGTTCAAGATCAGTAGGTACCAAGATGAGGTACTATGTGATATAATATCTATGGATGCATGTCATGTTGTTGGGTAGACCATGGCAGTTTGACAAATGTGCTGTACATGATGGTCGTGTGAATACCTATTCCCTAAAAAAGGATGGAGTGTGACATAAGCTAAAGCCATTGAAGGAGACCGAAGAAAAGGTATGTGGTAATGCAAGAATAACATTTTTTGATGGAAGAAAATTCCTAGATGGTATGAGGCATGAGCATGTGTGTTTTGCTTTAATTCCAAAAGCTAGTAAAGAAGAAGTAGAGGATGTACCTGTAGAGGTTGCAGATTTGTTGAATGAGTTTTAGGATATTGTAACTGATAATGTACCTAATGGATTACCACCCGTAAGGAAGATCATTCATCAGATGGATTTGATTCCAGGAGCCAGTTTTCCAAACAAGGCAGCACACAGAATGACACTAGCAGAAAGTGAAGAGTTGAACAGACAAGTACATGAGTTGTTACAAAAGGGATTGATTCGGGAGAGCCTGAGTCCATGTGCTATACTAGCAGTATTAACACCAAAGAAGAATGGAGAATGGAGGATGTGTATAGATTCCAGAGTAATAAACAAGATCACAATCAAGTATAGGTTTCCATTGCCACAAATGGATGATATTATGGACTGTTTGAGTGGAGCTGTGTATTTCTTGAAGATAGATCTGAAGGGTGGATATCACCAGATTTGGATCAGAGAAGGAGATGAATGGAAGATTTCCTTCAAGACATAGGAAAGATTGTATGAGTGGTTAGTCATGCCTTTTGGGCTAACCAATGCACCGAGCACTTTCATGCGGCTCATGAATGAGGTTCTGAAAGAATTTCTAGGAAAGTTTGTCATTGTTTACTTAGATGATATTTTGATCTTTAGCAAGACATTGGAGGAACATATGATGCATATTCGTATGATGTTTGAGAAGCTAAGAGATGAGAAATTGTTGATTAATTTAAAGAAGTGCAGTTTTGTGAAGAAAGAGTTAGTGTATTTGGGATTTGTAGTTTCAGTAGAAGGTCTAAAAATGGACCCAGAGAAGGTACAAGCTATCCTTGAATGGCCTACTCCAAGGAGTGCTACTGAGGTAAGATCTTTTCATGGTCTAGCTAGCTTTTACAGAAAGTTTATCAAAAATTTTAACAGTATTTTTGGACCCTTGACTAAAAAAATGAGAGGGGATAGAAAAGAGTTTAAGTGGACTAATGGGGCAGAAAAGAGTTTTCAATTGTTGAAACAAAAAGTTACAAAACAACCTGTTTTAGCACTTTCAAATTTTAATAAGGTGTTTCAAGTAGATTGTGATGCTAGTGGTACTGCAACAGGAGCTGTTATGAGCCAAGAAGGTAAACCTGTTTCTTATTTTAGTGAGAAGTTAAATGATGCTAAGAGGAAGTATTCTATTTATGATCAGGAATTTTATGCTATAGTTCAGGAATTAAAGAAGTGGAGACGTTATCTACTTCCTAAAGAGTTTGTCTTGTATATTAATCATCAAGCTTTGCAATATTTGAATATTCAAGGAAAGTTGAATCAGAGGCATTTGAAATGGGTTGAGTTTTTACAGAGTTATACATTTGTTTTGAAACATAGAAGTGGAAAGTCTAACAGGGTTGCAGATGCTCTTAGCAGAAGGCAACTATTGCTGACAGAGATGCAGATTGAGGTGGTTGGGTTCAAGGAACTCAAGAATTTGTATCCAGAGGATCTTGATTTTGGTGGAGCTTGGAAAGTTTGTAAAGAACCTGTTACTCTAGATAGGATGAAGTGGCTAGATTTTATCATCCAGGATGATATGCTATTCAGAGGGAGTTAGTTGTGCATTCCAAGAAGTTCTATGAGGGATAATCTCATCAAAGAGAAGCATAGTGGAGGATTGGTTGGACATTTTGGTCGTGATAAAACCCTTGCTTTGGTTAGTGAAAATTATTATTGGCCATAGTTATAGAAAGATGTGAAGAAGTTTGTACAGAGTTGCAGAGTATGTCAGATGGTGAAGGGAGTGAAGCAGAATACAAGGTTATATTAGCCATTACCTATACTAGAGAAGCCTTGGGAGGATATCAGTATGGACTTTGTTCTTTGTTTACCGAGGACACAGTGGGGACATGATTCAATTTTTGTAGTAGTTGATAGATTTTCAAAGATGGCACATTTCATTCTCTGCAAAAAGACTAATGATGTTGTTCATGTAGCAGAATTGTTTTTCAGAGAAGTAGTGAGACTACATGGTTTGCCAAAGACCATAGTTTCAGATAGAGACACTAAGTTTGTTGGATATTTCTAGCGTACATTGTGGAAGAAGTTGAAGATAGATTTGAAGTTCAGTTCATCACATCATCCATAGACTGATGGATAGATAGAGGTGGTGAATAGAAGTTTGGGAAATCTACTGAGATGTTTGGTTGGAGATAAGCCAACAGGATGGGATTTCATTTTACCACAGGTAGAATTTGCATATAATAATTCTGTCAATAGGAGCATTAGTAAATCACCATTCCAGATTGTATATGGAAGTAGTCCAAGAAATCCATCTGAATTGAGAAAGATAGATAAAGGAGAAATAAGTAGTGCTAAAGCTGAGGATTTTACAGAGCACTTGAAGAACATCAATGAGGAGGTGAGGAAACATATTACCAAGATGAATGCACAGTATAAGGCTAAGGTAGATGAGAAAAGGAGGCATAAGAAATTTCAGGTTGGAGATGAAGTCATGGTTCATTTGCGGAAGGAGCAATTTTCGGTTGGTACATATAACAAGTTGAAAATGAAGAAGTTTGGGCCATGTAAGATACTAAAGAAGCATGATTCAGGAAATGCATATGAGGTAGACTTTCCTAGTGAGTTGAATATTTCACCATTGTTTAACATTTCAGATTTGACAGAGTATCATGAAGGAGGTGTTGAAGATGAGGTTGCAATAGCACAGTGGAGTATTCTAGCAACCAGTTCAGATATCAAGGAGATTGAAGACATACTTGATAGTCATGTTGGCAGAAGCACAATGAATAGGACATATGAAGAGTATTTGGTCAAAAGGAAAGGATGACTTGTTGAAGATTCATCATGGCTAACAAAGGAGGAGGTTAACCATCTTGGTTTTCCTCTGCACACCTGAGTCATGATAGGGTCACTTCTCAAATTACCCCAAGTGTCTGATGCAAGAGCATCCTGGGTGTAAGAGCAATCTTGCATCACCCAAAAAAAATATTTCTATTTTTGTATTCAATAAGGGCTATCTTGTGCAGAGCTGCTATTTATGGAAACTTTCTATTTTTAGTAAGTTGGTCTTACAATCTTAGAATGTTCTAATTTTACATGTGGAGGTTCATCTCAGTCATATCAGCTTGCTAGCAAAGTTTCATGGCTAGATCAATTCTAGTTTTGAAGATATTGAAGATTTTCGGTATGGGTAGCAGGGTACAGAAACTTTGAACTTGGTTTTGAAGGCTTTAGAGGCCCTAGATGAGGTCAAAAAATTGGGTGACGAGCACTTTGCATGGGTCAAGCTTGTAGAGCTCTTCGTGGCATTTCCAAAATGGGTTTATAATAGTCAATCAGGTCAACTGGTGATGACTTATGGTCTCTGAAAGTCGGGCCACCTGAAATGGTGGAAAATAATTTTCCTTCAAAATTTATGTTAGGGTTTCAAAACTCATTTTGAGCCAAATTTGATGTAATAAATTGTAAAATAAAATAATTCTAAGTTTGGTCAGCCCTTAGGGCTAAATTTTTGGAACCTTCTCGGGCGGTGGAAATTGCCTATATAAAGAAGGCCCGTAGTGTTGTCTAGGGAAGTTCTAGGTAGTAGATCTAGGTATTGATTCAAGGCTTTGTCCTACAAAATAGTGTAAGGCAATGCCCATGTGGCTTTGCATATTGTAATTCAAAAAGTTTGTAATTCCACATTTGTGGAGATAATAAGAAGCCAATTTTCTATTCCTGCATATTATTGTTGTTGTTTCTCTATTTTTGTTATGTGTTTTTGGTATTAAGGGGAGCACCCTTCATCATTAGAGAGTTCAAAAGTAGTCATCTTACCAACCAAACTTTCCTAAGTAAGAAAATTAGCTGAGTTACATCTAGATTCCTGAGTAGCTAAGATCTTAATAGCATATATAGGACACAGGGTTCTTAGTACTTTCCCAATTATAGTTTCATCATTAATAGCCCCATTTACTCCTCTAATAGCATTCACAACGTCTTTTATTCTACCACAATATTATGAAATTTTTTCACCTTCTTACATTCTCATTTCATCAAACTTACCTATAAGACTCTCAGCCTTTTCTTTCAACACATTCAAGTCACCACCATAGATCCTTGCAAGAGTGTCCCACATATCCTTAGTAGTTGTGTAGTCCTTAATGTCCTCAAATTTTGGATAGCTTAGGGCAGATGCAATTTCCAACATTGTCTGATTATGTTCTTGCTTAGCTCTCATTTCTTCAGTAGTCAAAGGTGCGACAGGTGAGACATAATTGTTCTTAATGTAGTACTTTGTAGAGTCACCAATACTAGCTAGATACAGCTTCATCAAGCTTTTCCATGGGGGGAAGTTTTCCTTGTTCAGCTTCGGTACTTCCTTCTTATACAGCCTAATCATTTGCTTCAAGCCTCTTTAAACTTGATATCTATCAACACTAATAAGCAACAAAGATCTGATACCAATTGTTAATATGATTTAGAACAATAGAGAGGGGGGTGAATCAGTTATTCTCAGGTCCTGATGTATAAAACAATCTCAAAAACTTATCCTTAAATCAAATCCAAAACCAAAATAAACTCGTTCATCACTGATTCAATAATAGAAACATCTAACAATGCAGTCCACTACCTAGTTGTAACTTAACTTGCAAAACATAGTAATGTTCTGATCTAAACATTCACAAAAGTATAAACACCAGGATTTATAGTGGAAACCCAATTTGGAAAAACCACTTTGTAACATGCTACTATTATTTTCACTCTTCTAAAGTAAGCTCTATAGAAAGCCAAACCTATCAAAGGTTACAATACACACTATCAGGTGTGACCTGGTTAAAGGATTTCAATCACCCTGTTAGAAGTGAGCCTAGTCATAGGACTTACATACACTCCATTAGAATGCAACCTTGTTCAAAGGATTTAACATATGATTGTTAGGTCAACCTCTGTTAAAAGGATTTTGACTGTTACAATGGTTAGAAAGTAGCAGTAGTATTATCTAAAAAATATACAACTCACTTTGCAAATATCAGATCTGATTCTATACACTAATGCTAGTTTAATGACTTTGAAACTTTTCCATTTCCATCTCTGATCTGCTCGGAACTTTTCTTCAAGCAATCACCACACTTCTCCTTCAGCCTTTTCTACTTATTCAGTCAATAAAACTTTCTTCTTCTAGCATTCTCTGTTCACCATGTGCATACATATCACAATGCTCAGGTTCCCTTATATTTTCCTCAATTAGGTTAACTTCATCTTTTTCCACTCAATTTCAATCATAGATCTTAGGGTTAGGTCAGATTCATTAAATCTACCCGCTTCATTTTTTTTAGCTCCTTTTCTAGAATCATCTCAAATCTCTTAAAGATTTACAATAAAATATTTTACAATTCATTTAATGCTTCCAAACAATCAATAAATAAAGTCAACATGTTTTAGATAATCCAAGAATTCAACAATGTCGGCTCCAAAATTAAATTCTCTTCAAATATAAAATTGTTGATGCTTGGTCAATACTATGATTGTTCACTAGGTCATGTACAAAGCTCGTTCATTACTAAAAATATTTCCTCAGCTTACATTGTCTTCCTCCCAATTTATTGATGCTCGGTCGACACTATAATTTTTCTCAGCATCTACTGACTCGGTCGACACTAACATCACTCAGCTTAAACATGATTTTTTCATTCTTTTCTCAGTTAAGCCTACCAATTTAGTCTTCATTCTTACTAAGATAAATAATACATTATCTCATCATAGTGCAACATAGACAATTACACTTTGTAGTGTCAAGATAACTCAACCTTTCCCTAGGTGCTATTGTTACCAATCTTTCTTAGCCCCTTAGCAACACTCAAATATATATAGTACTTTCCTAAGTAGCAACAGTCTTACTAGTTAAGGTTTGACATCAATGACAATACAACATTTGTTTCAATGCAGTTTCCAACATTAACTTGTTCTATATCCTCTCCCCTCATCTTCATGGAACTTGGGTGAAGAGAAAGATCAGGTTCAATTGGTTTTGCTTCTAGTGAGGCTTGTCTAGAGAGAAGTTCTTCCTCTTTAGAGAGAGACCTCAAACCGATAATTCCTCGATCAGTATATAAATAAGGTATTGAGAAAACTCTCTCCTTATTCTCTCAAGCTCACATGAGGCATGTTGATGGTAGTCTAAGGTAGGTGAATATCCCTATGATTTTGGCAAGGTTAAATAGGCTCTTAAATTAGTCACACATATACAAACTAATTAGGAGGACACCATAGATCTTACTAAAAACAATTAATCAGAAGCCTACCTAATCTACCCCCAAAGGCTTCCCAATCTTTGTGCAAGGAGAATAGTGATCTCCCCAAGACACTCCTCATATCATGCCATCCTTGAGTGTTTGGAACTAGATAATATAACATCATGACTGGAGCTACTACATGATTGGTGATGGCCATATTATGATTAGATCTTGGATGTGATCCTAAGTCAATGAGAAAAGGTTTTTAATTTTAGAAATAGAAAATACTGAGAGGGGGGGTGAATCGATATTTCACAAACTTTTTCTTTTTCCCAAGTATGGATATATTTAATTAACTTGTAAGTTGCATAAGAAACTAAACTAAATAGAAAAAAAAACCATAAAATAATAGAACTCATAACACCATGTTTGTTCTTGAGGAAACTCTATCCAAGGGAAAACCTCAGTGGGGATGGTACCCACAAATGATCCACTAATCAAAAGTATCTTGTTAAAGATATTGACCCTATTAGGAGTCTATTACATCCATATAGTGTCTCAGTCCTTGTTAGCGTACTTAGGCCTTGTTGGAAGCCTCAACCATGTTAGGATTTGGTATTACAAAACATGAATGTATGAAAGATAATCTCACTTCCAAAACATGCAATATATAATTATAATCTTCAATAAAAAAGATAGAATACAAAAACCTTTTACTGTTGCTGAATATCTTCAATATTCTAATCTAGCTTTTAGGCTCTTGACAAAACTTGTTATCAACTTGCACTTTTTTGATCATACATCATATTTCTCATCAATACCATAGCATTACATAAGTCTTACACATGTCTCACTCCTTCACATTACAAATTACTTTCATTTATACAAGCTATAAAAAAACATAGCTTTCCAGTCGGCTTGCATGTTTCCAAAAAATAACATTAATTCTTTCTACCTTACGGTTAACATCTAGAATTTTTTCCCTATTTATTTAAGTCATTATTTTGATAAACAAAATAATCCCTTAATCTAAAACATTCATTTACTAGTCATTTCTCTATTTTGGTTGGCTCAACACTATTTCTCGAAAACATTAATAACTATGTCTGTACATGTTGTACAGACTTGCACTCTTAGATGTAGCTTCATCATACCTCATATAATATATGCTCAAGTTTTCTTGTCCTGGAAATACTTCTCTGAACTTCGTTGATCAAAATAGTCTTTGTGCTAACAGATAAATAGTGTTATACTTAGACAGTTTCCTTAAGTTCTCATCCATAACTTTATCCTTGAATCATGCTATCTTAATGATGAATATATGTTTCCATAATGACAACATCATGATATCCTACTTAGCCAAATTTCTAACAATCTCAACCTTTTTCATTGATGGAAACATATGAGAAAATTGGCTAAGTCCCAAAACTTTACAACAAAAACTTCAAAAACAAGCTTGCAACATTTTGTAACATTGTGTTACATGGCCATTACAATATTTGTAAAAGTATGTGGATCATAAATATTTAATTATATCATTCCATCATAGGGATACTCTTGCTTCAACTAGACTATATCCTTTCCACATATATCTATACCTTATATATTAGCAATTTTCTCATACAATTACTCCCCTTTGACAACAATGACAAAGGTGTGAATATATATATATATATATATATATATATATATATATATATGTATATATATATATATATGTATATATATATATATGTATATATATATATATGTATATATATATATATGTATATATATATATATGTATATATATATATATGTATATATATATATATATGTATATATATATATATGTATATGTATATATATATATATCTATATATATATATATATATATATATATATATATATATATATATATATATATATATATATATAGGTAAAAATTTATGATATGCCTCCTATCTTCAATTCTATAGATCTGGAAGGCTTGAAATGCAATTTGTAAATTTCACCTTCAATTTTTCAATCTCTTTATCCTATGTAGTCTTAAATAAATCTAATACACTAAGTAGTAGACATAGCCCATAAGATGCTATATCAACTGCTCTTAGATTAGGATAAGAAAATTTACCATATGATATCTTTGAGGAAAGACATTCTTCCAATTGATTTTGCACCTTACTTATTTTCAATGTCAAATGTTCTCTAAGTGGTGAAAATCTCTTCAACTTCCTTTCTTTTTCATTCTCCAATAGGCTTATCTCATCATGTATATTTCTTACTTTCTTCTCAATGTCATTGATCTTCATGTTATGACTCTGTAATTTAGTCACTATGATTTGTAATTCTACCTCTTTTTTCTTCAACTTCTCTATAATGTCTAAGATGTGATTGTGTGAAAGGGCACATTGACCATACAATATTCTTCATCTTTCCAAACATTTTCTCAACTCCTTAATACAAACATCAAGGTTGTCTAAATCATTCTTAATATTCTAACAAGTTTTCTAAAATAAGTGTGCATCATGAAGTGTCTGTGCTTTAACTATTGCAATAACTGATAATGTAGTAAATTCACTATCAAAAGCTTTATTCACTTCCTTTTCCTTAGCTTGCAGCTTAACTTCACTAATCTATGTAGATATAATATTTTGTAGCTTATTAGTTACCTCAAGTAGCGATCCCTCCAAAATTTTTATCTTCTTGTTATTTCCAATGATTTTATTCAAAGATGAGATCAGTTCTATTTGATCATCATCATAAACTTTTGTTCCCAAATTTGCTAGCATTGATTCAATAGGAGATTTAGATGTACTTTCTAGTGTGTCCTTCTAAGGTGTGTCCAACTATATGTGTTATGGTAAAATCTCTGTAGGTTTTACTTCTTTTTATTTTCTTTGTTCCTCTTTTTCTCCTTTAATAATTTGTACTACTTGTTCAATTACAACATGCTTCAACATTAGTAAGGTTAAAGTGACTTCTTACTCAACTATTTTCCATTTTTTTGAAACTCAACATTAATTTATGTAATGTATTCTTCAATTCCTTTGATTCTTCTTCCTTTTCTTCTTCCTCATTCACCATCTCTTCCAAATTGCCAACATCCTCTCCTTGGTCCTCGAAAGTACCTTCTTCCTTATCAATGGTGATGTTTGTTCCTTCCACTTACATAGTTTCATCATTAATCAATATTGTTGATGGGGTAACTATAGTCTACAATGTCTCTCTCAAGGGTGATGTCTCCTTTTTTTGTGTAGCTATTAATGAGACTAGGGTGTCCTATTCTGACTCACATAATGTTTCTATAGGTACATATGTCATTACTCTTACAACTACTTCCTCAGTTTCCCTATTTATTTCCTCATAATTTCCTCCCATGATTAGAATAGTTCTTATTTTCCTTCTTAGATGAGTACCGAGACTATTCATTATTTCCTTTAAGTGCTCTTCATCCTTAAATTGAAGGAACCAAAGGAGTGTTTTTTTGTTGATTGATCTTATGAAAGAGGATAGTATTTTCCTCTTTTCAATTATTTGAATGATTAAATGAAGATTGGATCATCAAGATCCTAGATGATGTAAATGGTTTCCATGATGCTCTGCATCAGATCATGTAAATAAACCCATGTATGGGTAATAAGGTGGTAAATTTTTATTAATATTTTATTTCATATTATATTATCAATGTATTTTGAGTCATGACAAATTAATATGTAAGGCTATTTGAAGCCATTTGTGGAAAGTTGTCAAACTGTCCTAGTAAGAGGTCCTAGCTAGTCTATATAGTCAAATCATGTAAATAAAACCATGTATGGGTAGTAAGGTGGTAAAATATCATCTATAATCCATTTTTATGTGTTAATAATGTCCACTCAAGGTTTGAAAGTCATTTTTATTGAAATGCAAAAGATGCATAAAAATTGTCAAAGAAACAATTCAAAACTTGCTAAAGTTGCTAATAAGTTGTAAAGGGGAGGATTATTGGCCTAAAAGGTGGTTGGATAGTTCATAACTACCAAAAAATATATAAATATGTTGTATTGGTCTAACCAAATCATGATTTGAAGAATAGAAAAGGAGGAAAAAGTTTTGGAACAAATTGGTGTGTTTACAACTTGTATTTTGATTGGTGTTGTTGTGTTAAGTTGTTGTTATGATTTGTATGGCCATGTACAGCCTAGAAACCCTATAATATAGTAATGGTTAGATAGTGTAATGAATCCTCTTTATCATTCTTCTATTTTGGTTCAATTTTATAAATAAATGAATAATTTATCTACGTTTTGGTGAAAGTTACTATTTGCAGTTTCTAGGATGCCTGTGAATAGTCATGATGTACTATTTGGTATGGATGAATCTGGAAGAGTTAAAAATTATAAGAGGATTTATTGGAAAGATATATGAATAATATTTCTTTTCCTTTTTATGCATATTTTTGAAAGTTATGAAATTTTTGGTGAAGACTTGTTTTAAACCCTCTTTAATGGAGTGACAGACAATGATTTCTAATTATCTCATGATTTAACCAATGGAAAAATCCATATCTTACATTTTTGGAAACTATATTCATATGGATTTAAGAGGTTTTTTGTTTTATTTGGAAAGTATGTTTATTTTGAAATATATTGGATGCCCTAGCATCATAAAGAATAGATTTTCTGAATGATGATAGGGATATGGATCAAAATTTACAGTCTAAAACAATAATTGTTTGAGGAGTCAAATGGGGTCCTCAGACCTTAATATTTTGTGAGCTGATATTTATTTTAATTATATAAAAACTTCTTTTTTTTTCTATAAAATTTGGTTTGGAGTTTTAGTGGGTCAAATAACTCAATCTTTGAAAACTATAAAACTTGGGACAATATCGAAGTTGTTTGTTAAAGGAACCAAATGATTATTTTTATTGTTGATTGATCTTGTGAAAGAAGATAGTATTTCCTTCTTTTAAATTATTTGAATGATTAAATGAAGATTGGATAATCAAGATCCTAGATTATGTAAATGGTTTCCATTATGCTCTCCATCAGATTGGTATCAAAGCTTGAAGATCTTGAGTGTGTGGGTAGATCATCGAGGGAGGCAATCAACACTAGGACCTTTGATTTGGTTACGTTGATTTTGTTGGGGAAGTTTTATGGTTGTAGGTTCTTGATAACTCACTGAAAGAGGTGGACATGGAGGTCTACCAAAGGGCCATAGGATATGGTCCAAGGTTTGAGAAGGAGGTCCAATTGGTTGCCAAAAGTCTTAGGGTGAGAGGGAAGGAAGGGAATCCTAGGTGAGGCATAAGGAAGTAGCATTGGAGGGTGGAATTGAGATGTTGGTGAAGTACCTTGAAGAGAAGCCATATGAACTCCATTTATGGGAGTCTCAGTTGAAGACATGGTGAAATAGAGGCATCATTATTCAGATAAATAAAAGAGACACAGTTGGACCCTTTGAGTCCAAATGTTTTCCTACAACTGACATTTCCAAGGGACTAGGAAATTTTTGAAGGTCGGGAGTATGGTGTAGGAGAACCTAATCACACAGGAACATATGGAGGTCAAATATCACATTAAATAAATTTCATTAATATTTTAGTTCATATTATAGTATCAATGTATTTTGAGTCATGACAAATCAATATGTAAGGCTATTTGAAGCCATTTGTGGAAAGTTGTCAAACTGTCCTAGTAAGAGGTCCTAGTTGGTCTATAGAGTCAAATCATGTAAATAAACCAATGTATGGGTAATAAGGTGTTAAAATATCATCTATAATCCATTTGGATGTGTTAAGAATGTTCACTCAAGGTTTGAGAGTCATTTGTATTGAAATGCAAAAGTTGCATAAAAATTGTCAAAGCAATAATTCAAAAATTGCTAAAATTTCTAATAAGTTGTAAAGGGGAGGATTATTGGCCTAATAGGCAGTTGGATAGTTCATAAATACCAAATATTATATAAATATTTTGTATTGGTCGAACCAAATCATTATTTGAAGAATAGAGAAGGAGGAAAAAGCTTTGGAACAAATTGGTGTGTTTACAACTTGTATTTTGATTAGTGTTTTTGTGTTATGTGGTTGTTTCCAAGATTTTTACATCCATGTATGCCCTGTAAACCCTATAATATAGTAATGGTTATATATTGGAATGAATCCTATTTCTCATTCTTTTGGTTTGGTTTAATTTCATAAAGAAATGAATAATTTATCCACATTTTGGTGAAAGTTTTTGTTTGCAGTTTCTAGGATGCATGTGAATAGTCATATTGTACTATTTGGTACAGATGAATATGGAAGAGTCAAAAAATATAAGTGGATTTATTGGAAGGATATATGAATAATATTTCTTTTCCTTTTGGTTTGAGTCATTTTTATATTTGTGAAATTTATGATGTTTTTGGTGAAGACTAGTTTTAAACCCTCTTCAATGGAGTGACAGGCAATGATTTCTATTTATCTAATGATTTAACAAATGGAAAAATCCATATATTACATTTTTGGAAACTATATTCATATTTATTTAAGAGGGTTTTTTTTAATTTGGAAAGGATGTTTATTTTGAAATATATTAGATGCCCTAGCAACATAAAGAACAAATTTTCTAAATGATGACAGGGATATGGATCAAAATTTGTAGTCTGGAAAAATAATTTTTTGAGGAATCCAATGGGGTCCTCAGACCTTAATATTTTGTGAGGTGATATTTATTTGAATTATCTACAAACATTTTTTTTTTGAGAAAAATTGTTTTGGAGCTTTACTGGGTCAAATAACTCAATGTTTGAAAACTATAAAACTTAGGATAGTATCAAAGTTTTTTGTTAAAGGAACCAAAGGAGTATTTTGTTGTTGATTGATCTTGTGAAATAAGATATTATTTTCCTCTTTTCAATTATTTGAATGATTAAATGAAGATTGGATCATCAAGATCCTAGATGATGTAAATGGTTTCCATGATGCTCTGCATCAATTTTCTCACAAATCTTTCTCTAATACTTTTATCTTCTTCAATTTCTCTTTTGTTCATGTTTATCAGTTTATGATATAGTTCATTTGGTACTTTGTCTTTTATGTTTTCAAATTTCTTGTCTACAAGGATCATATTCCTGACAACTACATTCTCAAGATTTATATATTCAAAGTTTCAATACATATGATAATACTTGTTTAAGTTGGTGAAATCTCCACCATTGATGATTAAAGGATAAAATTTTTCTATCTTAGGCTTCCATTGCTTCTTCTTGTTTTTGTCTGCTTATTCTTCTCCTCATGATTGACATTTTACTTGACCTCTCATTCTTTTAATAGGTGATGGTTCTTCTTCTTGTACCCTTTTCCTTTCCACAGGAGTTAAAATGGTTTTATGTCTTTTTCCTAGTCCATTAGCCATTTCTTTGACTCTCTTAGTAGGTGTAGTGGAAGTAGATCTTGTTGATTTTCTTGTGGCTACTGCTGGTGGCTTAGAAAATTCTATGCTCATTTCACTTGCCTCTGTGATATACTCATCAATATTCTGAATATCTGGTGTAGAGGTTTCTTTGGATTTTAATGGTGGTACCATTAATACTTCCTTCTGACCAATATCTCTCATAGCTTATGCTATTTTTTTTCAATATTGAATTCATCTTCTGTCATTCCTATTTATTTTAAGATCTTCTTTATTGTTGTGTGCACTCTTTTCTTTTCTGAATTTTGTAATTAAGATTGATGTGTTGTGCTTGATATTTCCTCAGATGTTTCAAATCTAGGACTCTTGGAATCTAATTTGGATTTAAGGATTCTTCTTTCATAGACTTCAATAGCTTCTTCAGACACTTCATAATCAAGAGGGTCTATGAATTCAACTCTAGGTTCTACCACTTCTATATAGGTAAAATATGTTTCAACTAAAATGAATAAATCATTTTTGTACTTCTCAACCATAGAGGGTGGAATTCTTGATCTTTTCCTCATTTCATTTTGGAAAGTCTTGGTAACTAGTGTTGCGCTCTCATTGAATTTATCAATAGGATGTCTTAGATAAACTTTGTTAATTGTTTCCATTATCCATCTCTCATCATTCCAATCTGCTCCTATAGTGTAAGAAAATCTTCTTACAAGATGGAAAAAAATATAAGTAATCAAAGATGAAAATCAGAATTGAGAGTTCTTTGTCTTCTTGATCTTCTCAAGGGTTTCAATAAGTTGAGTTCTCAGAATTTCACTCATATCAACTTCAAGTTTCTCAATGCACATTAGGTAGGCTTCTTGTACCATTCTTGTTGCTATGCCATCTTCTCTATAACTAGCACATAGCTTAGTAGCCATTATCTTGCAAACATATCTTACATCATTCTATTTAATTTTGCTTATCACAATTCCTCTCCCATTGT
The DNA here is from genome assembly GCA_027943335.1 of Chamaecyparis obtusa. Taxonomy (NCBI): domain Eukaryota; kingdom Viridiplantae; phylum Streptophyta; class Pinopsida; order Cupressales; family Cupressaceae; genus Chamaecyparis; species Chamaecyparis obtusa. The sequence goes on from BSBK01006527.1 coordinate 69,796, forward strand.
ATGTAGACTTAGTATTTTCTATGGACATTTTCTTCACATTCTTCTCATTTGGTGGAATTGCACCTTTGCTGAAAAGACATGTTACTTCATGAATTAGATACGCTATAATTTCTATCACTCTATTATCCAACCAAAATTTCCCATCGTGATTTTTTCTCAGTATGATCTTGTTTCATTCATCATTCTGAAACTCATAATGAAACATATACTTTACAATATCTAGTTGACCTAAATGACTATAACCTTCCTTGTACGTCATGTCCTAATTGTAAATTTTATCATATTCCTCAATCATATTGTTATCTCCTATAGTCTCAAATTTTTATTTTAAATTACCTTTTATATCTTCCAAATGTAAAAATTCATCTGGTGTAGATGATAAAGCCAAAATAGGATCATCCTTAGTAGGTGATCAGAACAGGATTGATGATGATTCAGAACAAGATTAAGGATGGTCTGATTTTTTAGTATTTTTTATATTTTAGTAATTTGTAGTTTCAGAGGTCTTTAGAGTATTTTTGGGCCCATCTTCCTTTGATAAGTGTAGTACTCCTCAAATTTTCCTCTAGATAATTTGATTATCTTTCCAATAGTGTAAGTGGCATGCTTTTTCAAGCTATGTCTAGAAAGGTATGCCTTCTACAAGTAGGCATAAATTTCAAAATAGTTTTTTTTTTTTATTAGTTTTTGAAGTTTTGGTTTTTATTATTATTTTGTAATAAACATTATGTGGACTATTAATTTCATTTCAAAGGGATTGTTGTGACCCTTCATATCCTCCATACATTGTATAAATTGGAGGCTTTTACTAAAATGAAAACTGGTTTTTGGCTTGCGTAATTTGTGATCTATAAATTATTTTGTTTGCAGTTAACAAAACCAAAAGTAACATCTCACAATGGGTATTGTACTTTGAATCTTTAATTCAGATAAGTGGTATCAGAGCTCATTCCCTCTTGTATGTCCCATCATACATGGTCAGTATACCAAAGGTTGGGATTGGGTACAAGAGATCCTTCAGATTATCTTCCTTTGAGACACACATGGTCGTAGATAAAAAAAAAACACGCTGACAGAATGGAGGAATCCTTCAAAACACTAATGGAAGATTCATTGAATAAATAATGGGAAGAAATGATGAAGCAATTTTCACAGATAATGGGAAAACAAGAGTCATAGGCCAATCCAAAGAATTCAATATTTGGCAGGCAAACTCCATTTAAAGTCCAGGTAAATTTTGATATACAAACTTTTCAAGGAAAAATTGATGTAGATGTTATTGACATGATTAGTTGTCCAAATTGGAGAGGTACTTTTGTGTTAATAATTTCTTAGATATTGAAAAATCACCTTCGCCCTCCTCAAAGCTGATAATCATGTGAAGTTGGCATGGGAAGGTTATGCAGAAAATAAAGAAGCCCAAATAGACCCAGATGAACATGGGTTTTATGTGTTATTGGATAGTACACACAAGTGGGAATAATTTGTAGAGAACATAAAACAAGAATATTACCCTAAAGATACCTGTGAACATAAATATATACAATGGAAATTACTATGATAGAAGAAGGACCAATCAGTTCAGGAGTACACTAACATGTTTCATTCTCTCTCTGCAAAGCTTGGTATCAAAGAATCAGAAAAAAAAAATGTAGTTTTAAAATATAAGAGTGGTCTTCATAGATACATTTAGACCAAAATGGATTTCTTGAATATAGATATATTTTCTAGTGCTTTCAACTATGCATCAAGAATTAAGGAGAGGTTCAAACAAAGAGGGAGGAGGGATAATTTCATGAAAAAAAAATGGAAAGGTGAAGGTAGTAAGCTTCCTAGAAAAAAATAGCCAAGGATTTGTCTCTAAATTTACCAACAAAAAATACATGGGGTGTAAAGAAAATAGGGAAAGAATCAGGTATGTGGTGTGAAGTACATAAAATTACCGCTCATAACACTAAGGATTGTAGAACTATAAAACATTTAATCATGGAAACTCATGAAGAAGCTAATGAACTTGAGGTGATAGATTCTAGAAAACAAAAGGGAGATGAACAAATCATTGAGGCTGACCCATATTGTAATGCATCTCCAACTTTGACTTGTTGAAGGGCGTCATTGGTAAGTAGCCCGATGGGAACAATGTGGGTAAGTAAATCCTCGTCATTTTCTAATAGTTGTGATGCACATCTATGTAGAATATAATGTTTAATTTTATGGGTGATAAGACTTCATAACTAATGTATAGGAGTTAGAATGCTAAGTTGTGTCTTATTTATGTTTCACTTCATATAGTAGTTTGAGTTAGTGGATCTCATAATTATGAGAAGAAAATGTTATTGAATTACTTATGATATATGTGTGTATGCACCCTACAATGAGCGCCTAGATTTTGGGGCCCCATTCATCAATTTATCAATTTCCTAAATCAATGTTTTACAATATTTTTAATTTAAATCAATTTCCTTGATCAAATCGTAATTACTTCAATTATTTTAATATTTCCTAAGGTTTGATAATTCTATCCTAAGTTTTATTTAATTAAGAGAACATGCTCCCTTTTAATTAAATAAAAATATTTTAATTAAATAATAAAATCACTTTATCCTAAGCCACATTTAATTAAAAAAAAAAATCTCTTTTAAATAAATAAATAAATCTTTTAATTAAATAATGGAAACTACTTTGCTAAAAATAAAAATAAATAATAAAATAAAAAAGAAAAAGAAAAAGACTTTTTGTCTACACATTGAATGCACACTTTCCAAGATGATTGGAATCTCCTTTTGCCTCTTAATCACTTCCACACATCTTTTTGCCTCTTAACCATGTCCATTGATTTTTCCTCTTGAGAATTTTGAGCACATGGATCAACCAAGATTTAATCTCCACCATTGCTCATTTATTTTTGCCTCTTAATCTTGACTGTCCATTCATTTCTAAAATCCTTTATAAGAAGTCTTCTCCTTCTCATTTATGCATGAAGATTTTAGAGATCAAGATTTATGTTATCATTATGCAGGTTTGGAGAGCGATTTTGGAGGAGAATTTGAGCACTTGAGCTTGGACATTGCAACTTCTTTTTTCTTGTCTTCTTCTTTCATGCCTCCATGGCAATCTATTTAGATTAATTGTTCACTTGCATATTAGATTAGATTCATATTTCCTTTCATAGAATAATCTTGCATAAACATTTCCTTTTATAGATTAGTTTTCTTTCATGCATTGTTATCGTATAGAATAGCTTTCATTTTTATTTGCATGCATACTTGATGATCATGGAGACTAGCATTCTTTCTTTTCCTCTTTGAATCTCTCATTTTATGGTGTACTTGCATGGGCACAAACTAGGTCTAATCTAAGGGCCTCCATTACAAACCCTTGCACTCCATGAATAGAGAGCTATGAGTCACCATTTGAGACCTCATTCTTGAGCAATCTTGGATTTAATGACTCATAAAAGTGAGTCAACATTTTAGCACAAATTTTTGGTGCCCACCGTGAGGTAACCCACCTTTACATGCTTTTTTTAGTTATTTTTTTGGAGCTAACCCCCTTGCACAGATTTGTTTGGAGACTAAAACCCTAGATTTTCAAAGATTTGATCATATCTCTCAAACGGCTTGGTGTTTTGGTTTAAATTTTTTTTGCAGGTTGGCGACATATGAGAGAAGCTTCAAAAAAAATTTAGAATTTTTTGAAATCTAACCCTAGGGTTTGAATAAGTTGGATATACATTGCATATCTTGTTCTCTTGTTTCCTTGTTTTCTTGTTGGAGAGTTTGTGGCTTGTGTTAGTCCATTTTCTAGTCAATGCAAAATCCTATGAAAATGGCCTCTTCCCTGCTAATTTTGAAGTTGTCCCACCCTGCTGCAAGCTTGTTTTAATGTGCAAAAAAAATCCATAATTTTTCATGGTTTGTGCTCTTAGCACCATGCTCTTTAATGTATCACCTTGCTCCAATTCAGATCACATCTCCTAAATCACAAAACCCAAGGAGATATTCAAGTTCCAAGGTCTACAGGAAATAATCTCAAAATATGCCTTAGTGTAAAAAACCAACAATGTTTTTGAAAACCCATGATGTTTTCGGTCTCCCTACTACCTTTTGGTCTACATGAAAACCCTGAATGTTTTTGATCTCTCACCGAAAACCCTGTGTGTTTTTGACCTCGCACTTTTTCCTCTTTATCAGTGTTTCCTATCTGCACAGCTGCGAGCTATTGGTGAGCCCCATATTTTGGAGGAAAGCACTGTGAAAGCTTTAAAACTACAAGGAATAATATCCCACATTGGTGCCAAAATAGGACTGTCAATATTTAAAAGAAAATCCACAAACATACAAAGTAAGTTGAAATGGAAGAGGCTCTCTCCATGCATGACTCCTCATGCGCCCGACTCAGTTTTCATGATAGGTGGGCCCTACTCACAGGTGAGGTAATTTTTGGCAGAGTAGAAATTGTGCAAATGGTCGGTGCCTCGAGATTTGTGTCACCTATCAACGATGGTCGCATGATCTCAAGGGACAATTCTGGCCCTTACGATCATGCGCTAGGCTGACACATGGCGGTCCTATGAGGTGGTGAAATGATGCTTGTTTGGAGCTGACAGTAAACTAGAGAATGACATGTGGCATGGTTGGTGATGTTGCAGTTAGTCTTGTGAGGTGGCAATGATGTGGTCTACAAGACCAATCCAATGATGCCACATGGCACATGTGGGAACTAAAAGGTAAGATACTTTTGACCAAAATGCATGACTATGCAGGAAGTGCGAACCTCAAGATTTGTCTAGTAATCTAAGGGTGGTCACATGATCTCATGGGCTATTTCTAGCCCATGCGATCATGCGCCAAGCTGCCATGTGGTAGCTTGATGAGGTGTCGGTGATGTGAAGTTTTATGAAGGGTTTGTGATCACAACTGCACAGCTAAGTGGTTGCGGTCGCATGATCGCAAGGGTGAGTAGGGTGTTTTGCAATCATGTGACAAGGTGACATGTAGCAGCTAGTGATGAGGTGGCGGTCAGTTCAATGACTTGGTAGTGTGATGCAGAGTGGACAGAGGTGGCGGTGACTAGTCAGAAGTGGACACATGTCAAGTGGTCGCATGATCGCAAGGGCCAACTTCAGCCCTTGCGAACATGCGACAGGCTGACATGTGGCAGCCTGATGAGGTGACGAGGAGGTTGTAGGTGGACGCACAGGCAGTGGCTTACTCATGAGCATAGATATCAAGGTGTTTGTTTCATTACAAGTTGGTAATGAAAGAATAGTAGGCCCCATGAAAGGAAATTTGACCTCAAGATATGTGCTCATCCACAGGTGGTCGCATGATCGCATGGGCCATTTTTGGCCCATGCGATCATGTGCGAGGCTGACACATGGTAGCTAGCTAGTGAGGTGGCACCAAAGTCAGTGATGCAGGAGAATTAGGTACTGACTGGATGCTGGTGACACATGTCACGAGTTTTTGAATTTGCCAGAAGATCAAGCAGTTAGCATCAAATGCGCGCGATTCAGTGACTAGCTATTAGTTAACCTTGTTTGCCAATTCTTTGAATTTCTAGCGGTTAGCATGAATAACTTGGAGATTCAGCGAACGCATAGTCACCCATTTGCCAAATAGTTGGCAATCAGCATAAAACATCTAACGACTATGAGAATAGCTTCATGGTCACCTTGTCGCTAGATGAGGTGGCAGTGGTGAGGTGGCAGGCTGGCCAATCTGAGCCTGCCACGTGTCAGGTGGGTCTTAGGAGAGATAAAATAATATTTTATTTGAAATTCCTGTGCACATTCAGATTTCAAAATCAAAATTATAAATGTTAATTTGTATAGTTTTAAACTATATCAAAAATTCAAAAATTTCGGTCATAGAGTATGCGAGCTAAATTAATAGCTGGGGGTTTTATTTTTTCCCTAGATAGCAAGTGTTATATACTACCGGAAAGGTGAGAGAACAAGGAATCCATTTCTAAGGTTAGATTTGATGCAGGTCGTGTGGGTTTTGAGTTATCTATAGTTGAATGAATTAGGGGGGCCGGGAAGATATTTTGAAAATATCTATTTTGTTCAACCCGGTGATTCATAGTTTGTTTGAGCAGAGGACAGGTGCTTTCATGAGGGAATAATGCAGATCAGATTTTTAGTTCTGAGCAATGATTCATCAGTAGGAGGTTTAGAAGATAACAAGTGTTAGTTTGTGGATGAATTTTGAGTTTTCTCCTCTCCTTCTTATTCTGATTTGAATTCTTTGTAAAGGGTTCCAATCTTTTTGCATGAGCAGAGCTCTGCAAGTTTGAGTTCCATTAATGCAAGTTCTACATTTCATGTCAGAGTTCTGATTCTAAGTTTTCTGTGATTGAATGTATAGATACAAGATGATTTAATGAAGTACAGTGAAAATCCTTTCCCATATTTTTCTGATGTCTCTTTGTGTTAGATCAAATTGTTGTATATCGATTTGTAAGGCATCTCTATATACCTGTTTATAAGGTAAATGGTGTAATGATTCTTAAGTTTCTTTTAAAGGGAGTGTAATATCTTGAAGATTATTGCCGATAATTTGATATTTCATGAGGATTTGATGTCCAAATAGGAAAAAGAAAGAATGGTGTGCAAGGTACATTGTTTTAATTTTAGTTATATAAGATTTAAAGTTTCCTATTGATGTGCATTTTCTGACTCCATGCCCAGGATTAGGCACTAGTTTGATCAGACTTGTAATCAAAATCTTTTCAAATCACTTTTCCATTTCTAGTTCAAGAACATAAATGTTTGTCAATTGCATTGAATAGTGCAAGTTCTTTTGGTGATTCCTTGTAGAAGTGAATTAGATAGGTTAACCTGCCTGAGTTTTAAGCTCGAAGAGAAGAAGTGTGAATACCCTTGTCACTTTTGCCATTTTTCTGCAATGATTGTTTGCTTTTGTTAACATCATGGATTGACTTTCTAAGCTCTGCATCAGTTGCAGCAAGAGACATTAGCAAGTCATTGTGAGAACCCCTAATCCACTGGAAGGATTTTAATTTGAAGCAGTGAGTTTGAAGATAGGTACACCCGCCTGGGTTTGTGGAGCCTGAAGTAGAAGAAGGACTTGGTCCTTATCAATTAGCCTTTTCCCTGTAAGAATCCAGAATTGGAAACCTGAGAATCAAGCTTAATAGCTATATTGGTGATTCTACATGAAAAAAAGCTAACAAAATGGCTACTCTACTTGGGATTGAATAAGTTCACCATTATGTGTATCCCAGAGTCTAGCTGGTTTTCAGTTTGGGAAAAGAGTCTTCAAAGTTTAAAATTCTGAAAATATTTTTCAAATCAATTTACTTGGATTTGTTGTAAAATTTTAAATATATGCGGCTCTATTGTTGTGTGAAGTGTCCAGAATCTGGTCATTTTCAAAGAAGAGCAGTAAAGAAAATTTAATTCCTCTAAAGAGAGGTGGTGACTCTGTGTTAGAAATGAACCCAAAGTTTGAAGGTGTTCTTTAGATTTCAAATCAAAAGGTGAAGCTACTACAGCAACAAAAAAATTTTCCAGGTATTTCCCCATTTGTTTATGATATCTCAAAAGATCCTTATTCGGTGAAGAAGTCACCAAGCTAAGGAGTATTAGTAAGCCTTTTGTATGCTTCTCTATTTGAATAAGTTCAGTTGAAAAATTTGTGGTGAGAAGTGTATACATTTGAAGTTGTGTCTGCATAAGATCTTGTGTAGTAGAAGTAAGATGTCATGTCATAGTAGTTCTACAGCCAAGATGGAAAACACTTTGGATTCAAATGTTGTTTCTAAATCTAAAATTTTGTTGCCAAGTTTTAATGAAATTGTAATTAATAGACTGATGTTACGGCAACAAATTGAAGAAGAAACTGTCATGTTTCTAAGAACAAGAATAGGTAGAAAGAAAGATGAATCAATCATGTTATTCTATGATAAATTTTGAGTAGCTCTGAGACAAGTAGAGACTTATGATCTGTCCAGAGAACCCTATTTAATGGACTTGTTTATAGAGCTATGTATGTCTGAATCAGTCAATCAGTATGCAACATTCAGAGAAAAACATTTTGCACACATTATAGAATGTCTTTCAAAAATTGAAAAGGCCAAATCTGAAAAAAAAATGTGAAGAGTATTCAGATGAAATGTATAAAAATGATGCATATAGTTCAGATTGGTATGATGAGTGCAGTGATTCTAATATTGATAGTGATAGAGATCAAAATGAAGGAGATAAATCTGATAGTGATTTCTATGATTTAGTGCATAGTGATGATTCTTAATCTGGGAATGAATGTTGTTTAGAAAATGAGTATTCAGTTGGAGACTGTGAAAGCATCACTAGTTTTTTTTCCGAAGATGAACATATTGATAATTGTGGTGTTGATGCTCATGATCTAATTTCATTTTCAGATTTTGATTATTTTTCCTCTGATCAGATTTTTTGTAACAGTGGGTCTAATAATGTATTCAGTAGCTTTTCTAATACATTGTTTGATAAAGATATGGATTCTAATCAGCTGGCCTTATGCAAAAACTTCTATGATCAACAGCTCCATTTAGTGTGTAATCCATTGTTTGAAGATAATGTTCAACAACCAGACTATGATGGAGCTGAAATAGTTGATTCCAAGGGATATGAGTCAGATTCTCAAATTTCATCTCAGTCGGATGAGAAAGAAGTTATCTACTATGAGCCTCATGATATTTCAAAATATGTGCAGCAGTGTGTGTATGAGACTTTTGCTTTTGATTTGCAATCATGTTTTGAAGATAAGGATGCATCTAAAGATTGCAATCAATAGGCAAGTCTTTTTCCACTTTGTAAAAATCAGTCTAGTGTTCGATTGCCTGGTGCAGTAAATCATGACTATGTTTCTTTTTTACAAAGTGATGACATTGGCAAGTGTAGTAAGCATATGTCTGTAGAAGATTAGAATGAACAATTAGTGTTTGACACTCACATTCTTGATAGATTTCAAAATGTTGATAATCATATGTCTTTTGATTTTCCAATGGAAGGTTTTTATCCATTTGACCATGTAGATGAAAATAAGGATACTAGTTTGATTCGAGAACATGGGGATGAGAACTAGGTTTTTGATAAAGGTAAAGGTTGACGCTTGTTGGGAGCCTTTTGTAGTTCAATTGTGAATGTTTGTACATTTGTATAGTTGCTTTCCTTTCAGCAGTAGTGTAGTTTCTTTCAATAAAGGAGCCTCAGAACCGAATAATGGATTGGAGGGATAAGAAGAGAAGCTATTTTTTTGGGGTGGTTTGCTCTTCCAGAAGATTTTGGTATTCTTGTGCTGAACTTGCATTCAACCATCCCTAGATAGAGCCACTGTTAGTCCATTTTCTAGTCAATGCAAAATCCTATGAAAATGGCCTCTTCCCTACTAATTTTGAAGTTGTCCCGCCCTGCTACAAGCTTGTTTTAATGTGCGAAGAAAATCTATAATGTTCCATGGTTTGTGCTCTTAGCCCCATCCTCTTTAATATATCACCTTGCTCCAGTTCAGATCGCATCTCCTAAATCACAAAACCCAAGGAGATATTCAAGTTCCAAGGTCTACAGGAATAATCTCAGAATATGCCTTAGTGTCAAAAACCCACAATGTTTTTGAAAACCCATGATGTTTTTGGTCTCTCTACTACCTTTTGGTCAGCATGAAAACCTTGGATGTTTTTTATCTCTCACTAAAAACCCTGTTTGTTTTTTACCTCACACTTTTTCCTCTTTATTAGTGTTTCCTATCTGCGCAGCTGTGACCTATTGGTGGGCCCCATATTTTGGAGGAAAGCACTGTGAAAGCTTTAAAAATAGAAGGAATAATATCCCACATTTGTGTCGAAACATGACTTTCAAATATTTAAAAGCAAATCCACAAACATACAAAGTAAGTTGAAATGGAAGAGGTTCTCTCCATGCATGAATCCTTGCGCTCGACTCAGTTTTCATGACAGGCGGGCCCTACTCACAGGTGAGGTAATTTTTGGCAGAGTAGAAATTGTGCAGATGGTCAGTGCCTTGAGATTTGTGTCACCTATCAACGGTGGTCACATGATCTCAAGGGCCAATTCTAGCCCTTGCGATCATGCGTTAGGCCGACACAAGGCAGTCCTATCAGGTGGCAAAATGATGCTTGTTTGGAGCTGATAGTAAACCAGAGAATGACATGTGGCATGGTTGGTGATGTTGCAGTCAGTCCTGTGAGGTGGCAATGACATGGTCTACAAGACCAATCCAGTGATGCCACATGGCACATGTGGGACCTAAAAGGTAAGATATTTTTGACCAAAATGCGTGACTATGCAGGAAGTGCAGACCTCAAGATTTGTGTAGTAATCTAAGGGTGGTCACATGATCTCATGGGCCATTTCTAGCCCATGCGATCATGCACCAAGCTACCATTTGGTAGCTCGATAAGGTGTCAGTAATGTGAAGTTTTATGAAGGGTTTGTGATCACAACTACATGGCTAAGTGGTTGCAGTCACATGATCGTAAGGGTGAGTAGGGTGTCTTACAATCATGTGACAAGGTGACACGTGGCAACTAGTGATGAGGTGGTAGTCAATTCAATGACTTGGTAGTGTGATGCAGAGTGGATAGAGGTGGCGGTGACTAGTCAAAAGTGGACACATGTCAAGTGGTCTCATGATCGCAAGGGCCAACTTCAGCCCTTGTGAACATGTGGCACACTGACATTTGGCAGCCTGATGAGGTGACAAGGAGGTTGTAGGTGGACGCACAAGTAGTGGCTTACTCATGAGCATGGATATCAAGGCATTTTTTTTGTGACAAGTTGGTGATGATAGAGCAGCGGGCCTCATGCAAAGGAAATTTGACCTCAGGATATGTGCTCATCCACAGGTGGTCACATGATCACATGAGGCATTTTTGGCCCATGCGATCATGCGCCAGGCTAACACGTGGCAGCTGGCCAGTTAGGTGGCACCCAGGTCAGCTATGTGGGAGAATTAAGTGCTGACTGGGTTTTGGTGGCACATGTCATGAGTTCAAGAATTCACCAGAAGATCGAGCAGTTAGAATCAGATGCCCGCGATTCAGCGACTAGCTATTAGTTAACCTTGTTTGCCAATTCTCTGAATTTCTAGCGGTTAGCATGAATAACTTGGAGATTCAGCAAACGCATAGTCGCTCATTCACTAAATAGTTGGTGGTTAGCATCAAACATCTAATGAATGTGAGAATAGCTTCATGGTCACCTAGTCGCTAGATCAGCTGGCAGTGGTGAGGTGGTACACCGGCCAATCTGAGCCTACCACATGTCAGGTGGGTCCCAGGAGAGATAAAATAATATTTTATTTGAAATTCCTGTGCACATTCAGATTTAAAAATCAAAATTATAAATGTTAATTTGTATAGTTTTGAACTATATCAAAAACTTAGAAATTTCAATGATAGAGTATGCGAGCTAAATTAATAGCTGGGGGCTTTATTTTTCGCCGAGATAGCAAGTGTTATATACTGCCGGAAAGGTGAGAGAACAAGGAATCCATTTTTGAGGTCAAATTTGATGTAGGTCATGTGGGTTTCGAGTTATCTATAGTCAAACGAATCAAGGGGGCTGAGAAGATATTTTGAAAATATCTATTTTGTTCAATCCGGTGATTCATAGTTTGTTTGAGCAGAGGACAGGTGCTTTCAGGAGGGAATGATGCAGATCAAATTTTCTGTTTTGAGCAATGATTCATCAGCAGGAGGTTTAGAGGATAACATGTGTCAGTTTATGGATAAATTTTGAGTTTTCTCCTCTCCTTATTCTGATTTGAATTCTTTGTAAAGGGTTCCAATCTTTTTGCATGAGCAGAGCTTTGCAAGTTTGAGTTCCATTAATGCAAGTTCTACATTTCATGTCAAAGTTCTGATTCTGAGTTTTCTATGATTGAATGTATAGATACAAGATGCTTTAATGAAGTATAGTGAAAATCCTTTCCCATATTTGTCTGATGTGTCTTTGTGTTATATCAAATTGTTGTATATTGATTTGTAAGGCATCTCTGTATACCCGTTTACAAGGTAAATGGTGTAATGATTCTTAAGTTTCTTTCAAGGGGAGTGTAATATCTTGAAGATTATTGCTGATAATTTGATGTTTCATGAGGATTTGATGTCCAAATAGGGGAAAGAAAGAATGGTGTGCAAGGTACATTGTTTGAATTTTAGTTATATAAGATTTGAAGTTTCCTGTTGATGTGCATTTTCTGACTCCATGCCCAGGATTAGGCACTAGTTTGACTAGACTTGTAATCAAAATATTTTCAAATCACTTTTCCATTTCTAGTTCAAGAACATAAATGTTTGTCGATTGCATTGAATAGTGCAAGTGCTTTTGGTGATTCCTTGTAGAAGTGAATCAGATAGGTTAACCTGCCTGAGTTTTAAGCTCGAAGAGAAGAAGGGTGAATACCCTTGTCACTTTTGTCATTTTTCTGCAATGATTGTTTTCTTTTGTTAACATCATGGATTGGCTTTCTAAGCTCTGCATTAGTTGCAGCAAGAGACATTAGCAAGTTATTGTGAGAACCCCTAATCCACTGGAAGGATTTTATTATGAAGCAGTGAGTTTGAAGATAGATACACCTGCCTGGGTTTGTGGAGCCTGAAGTAGAAGAAGGACTTGGTCCTTATCAATTAGCCTTTTCCTTGTAAAAATCTAGAATTGGGAACTTGATAGTCAAGCTTAATAGCTATATTGGTGATTCTACATGAAAAAGAGGTAACAGCTTGCTTGCACAAAAAAGCTCAACAAAAATATACTAAACACATTGCTTTGGACTTGAGGTATTTTGTTGAATCTCTATAACATTTGGATTTTGGAAATAAAATTAATGTCTCATGTGTCTAGCTTGAGTGTTTATTGCTTTCATAGATCACACTTAAAATTTGGGCTCTAAAAAAGAACATAGATTCACTTTCTTGCATATTTGTTTCACATAGTAATTAGGCCTTATGAACACTATTTGTGGCATTCTTGAGAGAGTGGGTTTCTTGTGAAGCTCTTCTTGATGATAGAACCCCTTGTAGGTAGGGAGGATATTGTTACTATCTCATGGTCTTACTTGGTTTAGTCTTCAACATTGATCGATACGTTCTCTCTTGGTCCCACTTAGAGAGCTTGGTAGACATTGTTGTTGACATTATGAACCTTGGTGAGGTGGTTTCAATCTTAGCACATCAATGAAATTGCTTGCTATGTTTGGGTGAAGTGAAGAGGCTAGAGGATTATGCTCTCCTCCTTTTTTGGGTAGTAACAAAAACTCAAATCTTTGAATCTAAACCAAGTCCCCATGTGGTCCTTTTTTTGAGTCACCTTGTTAGAGAGGGTTAACCATAGTGGACACTCCCTTTGTTGGGTAAACCACATGGAGGGAACCTCAAGTGGTAATAGCCATTTTTGTCATGGTAGCAACAACCGCTATACAAATTTCCTTGTGGAAGAAATCTCCATGGCTATAGTTTCTTGTCAGTTTGTCAAATCTCCTCAGCATCTCCAATTGATTAAATTCTCTGAATGTGTCAAAACTCCAGTGCACCTAGATCAGAATTCACCCTCTTGAGATTGAAAAAGTTGCAGAGTTAACCATTACTATGAACCATAGTGCAACCAAATTTGTCTTTATAAGACTATGTGTGTGATTGAAAAACATTTTAAGAACATACACAAGTAGAATCTTTAAGGAGTAGCATACTAAGTCACTATTGTTTTTCATGTGCAAGGTTGCTTTGTCCCTTGCTCATTGTTTGAAGATAATTGTTTTCTTGAAATCTCTGATTGCTATCTTGCATGCCTGATTAATGATAAGAAGCTTTTGATGCATCTAGTTGGTCACATTAAATAAATGGATCTAAGTTCCCGAGTGATAAAAACATCAAAGATCTCCCAAAAAGTGACATGACATGTTGCTCAACATCCAAATGAACTTAAATGGTATCAAGTTGCACAAAATGACTCTTGGTCATCCTTCTTCCACATCTCCCATGTCTTCCTAGTCTCCCATTTCCATCCTTTCTCTTCTTTCTTCATGCTTCTTCCTCTTCTTCCTAAACTTTTCACTTCTTCTTCATTCTTTTCCTCTTATTATCTAGTCTACCTTCTTCTATTCATCTCTTCTGTCACTTCCATGCTTGATTCCTCCTCTTCTAGAACCTTGAATTTCAACTATCTTATTATCGAACCTCTCTTGAAAATATATGATCTCGAACTCATTGCTTGAGTTTTATTCCTCCAATAGTCTTTCTAGATATTGCATGAGTGATAAACTTAAGAGAAACATAAAAGAAAAGTTGAATGAATCAGACGCCTTTGCTAGGATCATAGACATGATCATGTCATGACCTCCTTCTTCCAAACATTTTTCATCTTCTAAGTCTTCTCATCCTTCCTCATCTTCCAAGTCTTACCATGACTCTTCTAGACATTATTTGCATTCCTCATTATCCAAGTCTTCTTCCTCCACTAGGTCTTCACTTTCCTATTCTTCACAATCTCGTTCCTCTTCTACTTCTCCCAAGAGTCTTACTTCTCTTCTCAAGACATGCCATAATGAGCAATGTGAAAAACCTTGTGATGCCTCTTCCACAAAGAGTGACATGCCCTTCTTTGATCACTATGATGATGGACAATGTAGTGATACCTATGACACCTCTATTCCTAAGAGTCATCCTAGTCATGTGCTCGTGCTTACTGGAAATGGGTCATCGCATTAGATAGATCATGATGGTGATACATATGATTCTGATTTTGAAAGAGACTTTGATGATTTTTTTGAATGATACCTAGATGATACATCTAGTTTTGTTGAGGAAGAGAAAGCTTTCCGCGTTGATTATAAACATAAATACTATAATAATATCTCCTCTAAGAACTCTCATGCTGAAAATAAAGATTACACTCTCAAGAAAGATTATGTTAATGATGGGCCTTTGTCTTGTGATGGTTCCCTTCCATCCCCTACTTCCTCCAATACCCATAAATTTCCTAAAGCTTCCAAGTCTTTCAAATCTTTCACAGATCCTTCATCCAACAGAGGTCCTAATACTTTTCATGTGGTTCCCTATAGTTATCCTCAAGGGCTACCTCTTAAAGAAACTCAAGCTAACCTTCACTTAGCTACAAATAATTTCAATCATGCTAAACCTAAAGCTATCAAGCCTTTATATGCTATAATGCCTACTTTAGCTAGTCTTTCACCATCTCTTCCAAAGTCTTCCATACAATTCCAACATTCTTCCTTGTCCTTAGAAGTGGATCCATGTCAAGAGGGATCTAAAAATGATAAAGAAAAGAACATAAAGAAAGATCAAGATCAAGAACTATCTATGGTAATCCATTTAGATTACTTTTGTACTTGCATATTACATTAGATTCATATTTCATTTCATAGATTAATCTTGCATAATAATTTCATTTCATAGATTAGTTTTCTTTCATGCATTTTTATCATATAGAATAGCTTTTATTTTCATTTGAATGCATACTTGATGATCATGGACACTAGAATTCTTGCTTTTCTTCTTTTAATCTCTCATTTTATGGTGTACTTGCATGGGCACAAACTAGGTCTAATCTGAGGGCCTCCATTACAAACCCTTGCACTCCATGAATAGAGAGCTATGAGTCACCATTTGAGACCTCATTCTCAAGAAATCTTGAATTTAATGACTCATAGAAGTGTATCAACATTTTAGCACACAATGTGTAGACCACATAGACAATTAGATGATTTTATTTGGTAATGTCTATCATGGTTGGTAGGTGGTCTATTTGAGACAATAAATTAAGAGTTTATTCTTATTTTTTATTTTACAGTGAAAGGTTTGTTAATACTAAATACTATAATTTATGATTATCATTTACATTGCCACATTAATAAATTTTATTATGTTTGTAAAGTGTTTCTTGAATTTTAACTATTAGTTATCAACATTGATAGTTTAGTATGATTGTATGTAAGAAATAAATTCTATGAACTTGGCTTATCATGTTTGGTGTTAACTACTCCTTGTATTCACTGTAGTTCTCTTATCATTAAAAGCTTATGATGTTATGTGTTGGAAATTGAAATTTTTGTATTGTCATTGATGTCAAACCTTGACTGGTAAAACTATTTCTATTTAAGAAAGTACTATATCTATTTGACTGTTGTGAAGGGGAAAAGAAAGGTTGAGTTATCTTGATATTTCAATAAGTACTTAATTATGTTGCACAATGATAAGATAATGTATTGTTTATCTAAGTATGAATGAAGACTAAACTAGTAAGCTTAACTCAACACAAATGGAAAAATCTAGTTTAAATTGAGTGATGTTAGTGTCAATTGAGCTAGTATATGTCAAGTAAATTCAGTGTTGACCGAACATCAGTTAATTGTTGAAGAATACAATATTAGCTGAGGAAATAGTTTTTGAGGTGATTGAGCTTTCTAATGAAGACCAAGGAGTTGAACACTATATTGACCGAGCATCAGTAATTTACATTTGAGAAAGAATTCATATTCCTAGCCGACATCATTGAATTATTGGATTATGTAAAATCTGTTGACTTTATTTGTTGATTATATGAAAGAATTTAATGCACTATAAAACATTTTATTGTAAATCTATTAAGAGATTTGAGATATTTATAGAAGGATAGTTGAAGAAGATAAAGTAGGAAGGATTTGATGAATCTAACCTAACCCTAAGATCTACGAAGGAGATTAAGCGGCAAAAGATGTATTGACCTAATTGAGGAAGTATTAAGGAAACCTAAGCTTGAGGTTAATAAAAGAGAGGATGTTGGAAGTGTTGTTGATGTTATTGACTGTACAAGAAGAGAAGGCTAAAGGAGAAGTGTTGTGATTGCTTGAGGAGAGTTCTGAGTAGATCAATGATGGTGATGGTAAAGGTTAACAGTCAGTAAGCCAGCATATGTGTATGGAATTGGATCTGATATTTGCAAAGTGAGTTATATGTTCTTCAGATCAATAGTACTCCTACTTTCTAACCATTGTATTAGTCAAAATCCTTTTAATATAGGTTGACCTAACAGTCATTTGTATAAATCCTTTGAACAAGGTTGCATTCTAATGGAATGTATGTAAGTCCTATAACAAGGTGCACTTTTAACAAAGTGGTTTAAATTCTTTAACCGGGTCACACCTGATAGTGTGTTTGTAACCTTTGATAGGGTTGGATTTTCACTAAGCTCACTTCAGAAGAGTGAACATAATAGTAACATGTTACAAAGTGGCTTTTCCCTAATTGGGTTTCCACTATAAATCCTGGTGTTGATACTTGTGTGAATGTTTTGGTTTGAACATTTCTATGTTTTACAAGTTAGATACTATTGGATAAGTGGACTGCACTATTATATGTTTATGTTATGCAATCAGTAACGATTGAGTAGCTATTGGTTATTGGATTTGATTTTGATGCAGCAGTGGTTAGTGGAAGCCTCCAAACAATGAGCAATTTCATGAGTTTGAATCCCTCAACACCCAAGGTGAAGGGTCTAGTGCTGAAATACTTATCACAATTATCAAGAAGGACTTGATTTTAGGTTATCACAACCCTACAAGACAATATCACCTAATCACTAGGCTTGTCAAAGTCCCAAGCACCAAGAAACAAAAATTCACTAAGAGATCCCTTCAAGGAATAGGTACTCAAACCCCATGAAATAGATAATAAGACTAGGGGTGGCTTATAAACATGGTTCTAGCCTATTTATTTCTTATCTTATTAGTTCCAATGGTTCTTTCACCATTGAGCAACTCCTAAGGTTCTGTTGCTGCACAAACCTAGTATCCTGCTTGTAGCCCTTCCTAGAAGGAAATTTGAAAACAAGACAAAATACTTCCAAATGAGATAATGATATGGTCAAGGATCCTAATACCCTTTTGGGGCTTACAAAACATACTCTAACACCAAGAATTGGAAGTGTAAGGAGGTCATTGATGTTGCAAGGTTAGACCAGGCTAGAAGGCCTAATTAGGGCTCCAAATGCACTATAGATGTTCTTTCTCCTATACCAATGCACAAATTATATATGGAGGCATGTGTATATGTCTAAAAAAATTATAATCCAAGTTTTCATGCCTTGGAGAACCCCCAACCACAATCTAGGATGACTGTCCTAGTTAACTGACCGGTGCACACATTGAGATGTACACCTAGGGTGTGGTGGCAAACCCAATCCTCTGCTTGGTATCACTCCAAACCTGAAAAATATGAAAATACATTGAATAAAATTGTATTCCACCAAGGGGCATCAATTTCCCATGGTGGAATGTGCCTAAACAATCAAGCCCTATCGGGTACCCTGGTTTTAAGCCTCAAAACTAGGCACCTTCACTAAAAATTAGATAACTTTTGATCTAAGTAAGATCAACATGTGAGACCAACTGAATATGGAGGAGGATTCAAATATTCAACCTCAAGAATCCCTATCACATGCCCTTGCATCTATACCTATCTATAAAATGCTTGAATCATGGGAGTTTGCAGAGAAATGATGTTTTTTTATTGAGAAAATGCCAAATTACATGTTGTTATCCTACCACCCACCTATAAGGGCTTATATAGGATACTCCCAATGGTTACATTAGTGGTTTGAAACAAATAGCCATTTGGGAGGGTTAATTACAATGCTTTGACAACTTTTAGCAAGTTGCTCAAAAGTTGCTTGACAACTTCTTGAGTAACTTTGACAATTTTGCATTTCTAATGACCAAAATTGGTCTTTACCTTATTTTGATGATCCCTAATGGATCCAAACATATAAAATCATGAAACTACCAAGGGTATTGGATCATAAATGACCAATAGTTAGACCAAGGGCTCATAAAATGCCAATCTTGGAACTATGGCCTTACAATGAGATCCCATTACTAACTCTTATCCTAAGCATGACTAGAGGCCTCTAAAGACCTTAGTGTGAAATCCTAGACTTCATAGGAATGCCTATTGAATCAGGAGTAGGAGTAGGTGCTCCTGCACCATACTCCCCTTGAACTTTGAAACTCAAGTCCCTACTTGAGTATAGCTGCTCTACCAAGGTCCCATGCTGCTATATTTCATCCTCGGTTAGCCATGTAGCATCAATCTTTGGTAGGTCCTTCCATTTTACTAAGTACTGCATGTACTTCATTGGTCTAGTCTGCTTGATTAGTTTGGAGTCCAAAATTTCTTCAATCTCCACCAGTTTCCTTTCTGGAAGATCAGTGACATAATCTTCATCCTCAATGCTTGCGTCCTTACCCTGCTCATTGCTTGAACCTGTTGTAACTTTATATGGTGTGATGTCTACAATGTTGGAGATTGGAGAGATCTGTAAAGTTGGAGGAAGGGATATCTCATAGGCATTGTCCCCTACTTTGGTAAGTATGTTCCAAGGGCCTACTTTCTTCATTTACAACTTGGAGTATCTACCCTTAGGTAGTCTCTCCTTCCTTAGAAATGCCCAAACCCTGTTTCCTATTTTGAAATTGACCTCTCTTTTCCTTGTACTTCAAACTAGTCTTTTGCGGGGTTTCCTTCACTTGCTGTTGAACCTTTGATATAAGCTCTACTAGTTCTTGGCCTTGAGCACTAATTCTAAAATTAGAGGGAAGTTCCATCAGATCTAATGGTCCCTTGGGATGCAAACCATACACTTCTTGGAAGGGAGTTGTACTAGTTGACCTATTAATGGAATCATTGAAGGAAAACTCTACTTGGGGTAGTATGGTATCCCAACTTTGTGAATATTTCTTGGTTAGACACCTTAAGAGATTGCTTAGGGAATTGTTTACTACCTCAGTCTGCTCATCTATTTGAGGGTGATAGGCAGAGATATAGGTGAGATTTGTACCCAACTTCTTGAAGAGTGTCCTCCAAAAGTGCCCTTGAAACTTTACATCTCTTTTTGATACAATTGTCTGAGGTAAGCCATGAATTATAACTACTTCCTCAAAGAAGAGATTAGCTATATGAGATGCATCATTTGTTCTCTTGCATGGCACAAAGTGGGACATTTTGTTGAACCTATCCACTATGACAAACACACTATCAAATCCTTGCTTGGTTTTAGACAGTCCCATGGAAAAATCCATTGAAATGGATTCCCAAGGCCTTGAAGGGATTGGTAAGGGTTGGTAGAACCCTTGATTTGTTGTCATTCCCTTAGCTTGCTGGTAGATTGTACAAGTTTCAATAAACTTTTTGACCTCATTGTTCAACTCGAGCCAAAAATAACTCCTCTTTACCATGTTTGTTGTCTTGTCAATGCCAAAGTGACCTCCTAGGCCACCATAATGTTTTTCTTTAATTATGTTTTCTCTCATTAAACACTTGGGTATGCATAGTTGTGCTCCCTTGAATAGAAGGCCATTCTGAATTAGATATTTAGAAAAATTAGTGTGATATTTGCCCTCCATTTTTGTACAAATTTGATATATCTTTGAAAAATCAGGGTCATCCGGGTACAAGTGTTTGAGGGACTCAATTCCCACACTTTGTAATTGAACTTCTTCAACCAGACCAATCCTCCTACTAAGTGCATCAACAACTTTGTTTTCTACACCCTTTTTGTGCTTAATGTTGAAGGTATAGGTCTGCAATTGTTCTACGCACTTGAGATGCCTAACTAAATGTTTTTCTTGTGAATTAAGGAAGCTTAGAGCATGGTTGTCAATGTAGACTACAAACTCCTTTGGGATCAAGTAGTGCCTCCATTTCTTGAGGGCTTGGACCATGGAATAAAGCTCTAGGTCATAAGTGGAATACTTCCTCTTGGCCTCATTCAATGTCTCAGAAAAGAAAGCAACTACCTTGCCTTCTTGGCTTAGGACTGCCCCTATAGCCAAATTACTTTCATCTATCTCCATAGTGAAGACTTTGTTGAAATTAGGGAGGACCAAGATGGGGTATTGAGAGACTCTATTCTTCAAGTATTGGAATGCATCATTGGCTTCCTTTGTCCATGCAAACTTAGTATTCTTTCCACCTT
Organism: Chamaecyparis obtusa; assembly: GCA_027943335.1. Classification (NCBI taxonomy): domain Eukaryota; kingdom Viridiplantae; phylum Streptophyta; class Pinopsida; order Cupressales; family Cupressaceae; genus Chamaecyparis; species Chamaecyparis obtusa. Next base: position 90,790 of record BSBK01006527.1, read on the forward strand.
TGATTGTTTCAAGCATTGGTGCACACACATGAATGAAATTTTTGATGAACTTCCTATAAAGTGTTGCAAGCCCATGGAATTTTCTTACATCACCTTGATTCTTTGGTGGAGGCCAATTAATGATTGAATCCACCTTCTCAGGATCCATCTTGAGGGTACCCTGTGAGATCATAAAACCTAGGAATACAAGTTCCTTTCTCATAAACATGCATTTTTCCAAGTTGATTACCAACTTGTGCTGATGGAGTCTTCTTAGTACCTATTCCACATGATCAAGATGGTCTTCCTTGCTATGACTAAATATTAGTATGTCATCAAGGTAAACAACAACAAATTTTCCAATAAAATCTATGAATATCTCATTCATAAGCCTCATAAAAGTGCTAGGGGCATTGCTTAAACCAAAGGGAATTACTAACCATTAAAAAAAACCTTCAGTAATCTTGAATACTATTTTCCATTCATCTCCAGGCTTGATTCTAATTTGATGGTAACTAGAGTTTAAGTCTATCTTGGTGAAATAGCAAGCACCTCCTAGTTGATCCAATAGGTCTTCAATCCTTGGCATGGGAAATTTGTACCTTATTGTGATTTTGTTTAGGGCCCTTCTATTAGTGCATAACCTCCATTTTCGATCCTTTTTAGGGGCCAAGATTGAGGGTACAACACAAGGACTAAGACTCTTTTGAATGAGCCCTCTTTCCAACAATTCAGTGACCTAATTTGCAATCTCTGCATGTTGCAATGGATTCATTTTGTATGGTTCCTTATTAGGTAGGCATGAGCTTGGTATGAGGTCTATTGGATGACTAATTTCCCTAATGGGATTGAGGGTAGAGGGCAGGTCACTAACATTGACATCTTTATACTTTTGTAGCAGATTTTTGACTTCATTTGGCATGGGCTCTTCTTGACCAAACCTGATGTTATCTTTGGGTTTAGAAATCAGGACAAATGGTTCAATATCAGATTCTTTCAAGGTTTTCAACATCTCCTTTTCCCCCATGATAATCACAGTGGGTTCCTTTTTAGTTTTGCTATTCGGTAGGGGCTTCATAGTGAAGGTCTTGCCATCTTTGGTGATGGAGTAGGTGTTCTTCCTACAATGGTGGGTGGCATCAAAATCAAATTTCTAGGGCCTTCCTAGAAGAATGTGAGCTACATCCATCTCAACAACATCACAAAAGACCTTGTCCTTGAAGTCAACAATAGAAAACTCTATCCAAGCTTGTTCTATGACTAGAGTTTTTTGGCCTGTGGTTAACCATGAGACATGATAGGGGCAAGGGTGTGGTTTCTTAGGCAAGTTTAATTTCTAAACCATTTCACAAGACACAAGATTTTTAGTTGAACCAGAATCAATAAGAAGATTGCATACCTTTCTATGACACTTGATCTTTGTCCTGAAGAGATTCTTTTTTTGTGGAGGTTCTTGGGCTCATGGTACTTGAAGGAAGACCTACCTCATCATTAGACACACTCCTTCTTCTAGTTCCAAGTCTCTAGCATTAGCATTTTCCTCTTGTTTATCTTCTTCGACAAGTTGTGCTCTCCTCTCACCTTGGTTATTGTTTCTCTTCTCAGGGCATCTTCCTGCATGGTGTCCCAATTGGTTGCAATAAAAACACTTCAATGGTCCATTGCCTCTTCCTAAATTTTTCCTTCCTCTATTGAAAGATCTTCTTCCTCTATAGTTTCCTCTTGAATTAGAGTCACTATTCTCTTTGTCTCCTTGGTCAGGGGTCTTGTTGTTGCTGCCACTACTTTGTCCCTTGTTCCAAGAGTTGTTTTTGCCTCTAAAACTCTTCCCACTATCATTGCTCTTTCCTTTGCCAAAATCTTTCTTTCTCTTCCATTTTTCCTCTACCTTAAGTGCCATTTGGTAGCATCTATTGACTATGGTAGGGTAGTGTAGACTCAACTCTTCTTGAATGGATACTTTCAAGCCATTCATGTACCTTGCTAGCTTCTCCTCTTCATCTTCAGTCATATTGGCCTTCATGCACAATTTCAAGAACTCCTCAGTGTATGAGCCTACATCCATGTCCTTTTGTTTCAGACTTTGCTTCCTCCTATGGAGTTGTACCCCATAGTCCTTAGGTACATATGTCTCTTTGATCAATGTAATCATTCTATTCCATGAATTGATCATGTTCTTCCCATTCTTCACCCTCTCTATTTGGACGAAGTTCCACCAAGTTAGGGCTTCTCCCTTCAACTTGGATCTTGCTACTTTTACCCTCTACTTTTTAGGGATGTCTTCACATTCAAAGAATGTTGTTAATGCCTCTATCCAATCCAAGGCTAGATCAACATTCATCTTGCCATTGAAAATTGGGAAATCTATCTTCTCCTCCATGGTTCTTCTTCCCATGGACTTCAAGGCATCAATGAAAGGTATTTGGTCTATAGGGATATGCTGATTAGGATCATCCTCCTCTTCTTCACTCCCTTCTTCATTTTCAGACTCATCTTTGTCCTTGTCGTCAAGCTTCTTCTCAAGTTCCTGAAGCCTCTTAGTTAAGGCCTTATTTGCGGCCTTCTACTATCTCACCATCTTTTCCAACTCACTATTTTTAACCCTTGCAGGGATATCCTCATTCTAAGGATTAGACATAGCACTGATACCACTTGATGTAGCAGTGGTCAACAGAAGCCTCCAAACAATGAGCAATATGGTGATTTTGAATCCCTCAACACCCAAGGTGAAGGGTCTAGTGCTGAAATACTTATCACAATTATCAAGAAGGACTTGATTTTAGGTTATCACAACCCTACAAGACAATATCACCTAATCACTAGGCTTGTCAAAGTCCCAAGCACCAAGAAACAAGAATTCACTAAGAGATCCCTTTAAGGAAATAGGTACTCAAACCCCATGAAATAGATACTAAGACTAGGGGTGGCTTATAAACATGGTTCTAGCCTATTTAGATCTTATCTTATTAGTTCCAATGGTTCTTTCACCATTGAGAAACTCCTAAGGTTATGCTACTGCACAAACCTAGTATCCTGCTTGTAGCCCTTCCTAGAAGGAAATTTGAAAACAAGAAAAAATACTTCCAAATGAGATAATGATGTGGTTAGAGATCTTGATACCCTTTTGGGGTTTACAAAACATGCTTTAACACTGAGAAGTGGAAGCGCAAGGAGGTCACTGTTGTTGCAAGGTTAGACCAGGCTAGAAGGCCTAATTAGGGCTCCAAATGAGCTATAGGTGTTCTTTCTCCTATGCCAATGCACAAATTAGATATGGAGGCATGTGTATATGTTTTAAAAAAATGAGAATCCAAGGTTTTATTCCTTGGAGAACCCCCAACCACAATCTAGGATGACTGTCCTAGTTAACTAACTGGTGCACACATTGAGATGTACACCTAGGGTGTGGTGGCAAACCCAATCCTCTGCTTGGTATCACTCCAAACATAAAAAATATGAAAATAAATTGAATAAACTTGTATTCAATGAAAGGGCATCAATTTCCCATGGTGGAATGTGCCTAAACAATCAGGCCCTATCGGGTACCCTAGTTTTAGGCCTCAAAACTAGGCACATTCACTAAAAATTAGATAACTTTTGATCTAAGGAAGATCAACACATGAGACCAACTGCATATGGAGGAGGATTCAAATCTTCAACCTTGGGAATCCCTATGACTTTCCCTTGCATTTTTACCTATCTATACAATGCTTGAATCACAGGAGTTTGCAGAGAAATGATGTTTTTTTATTGATAAAATGCCAAATTACATGTTGTTATCCTATCACCCACCAATAAGGGCTTATATAGGATACTCCCAATAGTTACATGAGTGGTTTGAACCAACTAGCCATTTGGGAGGGTTAATTAGAATGCTTTGACAACTTTTAGCAAGTTGTTCAAAAGTTGCTTGACAACTTCTTGAGTATTTTTGACAATTTTGCATTTCTAATGACCAAAATTGGTCTTTACCTTATTTTGATGATCCCTAATGGATCCAAACATGGAAAATCATGAAAATACCAAGGGTATTGGATCATAAATGAAAAATAGTTATACCAAGGGCTCATAAAATTCCAATCTTGGAACTATGGCCTTACAATGAGATCCCATTACTAACTCTTATCCTAAGCATGACTAGAGGCCTCTAAAGACCTTAGTGTGAAATCCTAAAATTCATAGGAATGCTTGTTGAATCAGGAGTAGGAGTAGTTAAAGTTTTTTTTATACATCTAGACCTAAGAAAAACTGATTCACCCCCCCTCTTTGTTGTTCTAAATCATATTAACAATTGGTATCAGAGCTATTGGTGCTTACAAAGAAAAAGTTTTAAGGTACTTGAAGCAAATGATCAGGATGTATAAGGAGATACCAAAGCTAAATAAGGAGAATTTCTCTACATGGAAAATCTTGATGAAGCTACATGTGGCTGGTATTTGTGATTCTCCAAAATATTACATTGAGCATGATTATGTCACACTTGTTGCACCTTTGACTGCGGAGGAAATGAAAGCTAAACAAGAGCACAACCAAGCAATGTTGGAGATTGTTTCTACCCTAAGTTATCCAAAATTTGAAGACATCAAAGACTATAGTAATGTAAAGAAAATGTGGGACACCCTTGCAAACATCTATGGCGGTGACATAAATATATTAAGAGCAAAAGTCAAGAGCCTAAGAGGTAAATTTGATGAAATGAGAATGCAAGAAGGTGAGAATATTGCACAATATTGTGGTAGAATAAAAGAAGTTGTAAATACTATTAAAGGAGAAAATGGAACTATTGATGATGAAACTATAATTGGAAAATTATTGAGAACTCTACGTCCTATCTATGCCATCAAAATTTCAGCAATTCACCAATCTAGATGTAACCCTAACAATGCTCTTACTTTGGAAAGTTTGTTTGGTAAGCTTACCACTTTTGAACTTTCTAACTATGATAACTTCACTATTGGTAATGTTGAATATGATTTTAAGTCACAAATGGTTCTAAGTAAGTCAAAGAAGGAAAAAGAAAGATGCATCAATGAAAGTGAAAGTGAAAGTGATAGTGACACATCTGATGAAGAACTTGACAATCTAGAAGCTGTTATGGCTAGAAGACTGAAAAGGGGAAAATGAAAGTACAAAGGTAAAATCCCTATTATATGTTTTTCATTTAATAAATTTGGTCATATAGCTGATAGATGTCCTGACATGGATGATAAGGATGAAGAAAGAGATAGAAAACATAAATACAAAAAAGAAGATAGAGGTTATTGAAGATACAAGGACTAAAAAGGAAAAGGTAAGAAATCTTGCTATATTGCTAAAGAAGAGACTAACACTAATAGTGATGATTTTGAAATTGAGGTTGTCTATGTTGCAATGAAAGATGAATCTGATGAGGATGAGAAAACTGCATTGATATCTTATGTGAAAAAAATGATAAATGGATTATTGACAATGGTTGTTCACATCACATGACTAGTGACAAGAGTAAGTTTGATACCTTAGATCATTATAAAGGTTGGAGTGTGAAATTTGGTAGTGATGCACCATGTCCTATTAGAGGAAAAGGATTGATTAAGTTGATTGATAAGATCACTTGTGAAAATTCTTATTGGGTTGAGGGTCTTAACTATAATCTATTGAGTGTTTCACAACTTAATAGCACTGGCTAGTGAGTGGAATTTCATCACAGGAAGGCCAAAATATTTTATGCCACTGGTGAACTGATTGGAAGTGGAGAACATACAAGAGGTAACTTGTTCTATCTAGACCTATCTGAACAAACATGTATGATTGTACAACTTGATAATATTTGGTTATGGCATAAGTAGCTATGTCATGTTAACCTTGATAATCTGGTAGAAATTAGTAAGAAAAAGAAAGTGAGAGGTCTACCTAGATTGAAGAAACCTAAGAATGTAATGTGCAAAGAATGCCAGTTGGGTAAGATGACAAAGTCTAGTTTCAAGAGAAAAACTTTTATTTCTGAGAATATCTCAGATTTGGTTCATACTGACCTTTGTGGACTGATGGGTGTACAAAGCTATTATGGAGCTAGATATTTTATCCTATTTGTTGATGATTATACCAGAATGATGCATGCAATGTTCTTAAAAGAAAAATCTGATGCTTTACAAATTTTTAAGTGGTATTTGGCTAAGGTTGAAAAGCAGACAAGTAGGAACTTGAAGTGTCTAAGATTTGACTGAGGTGGAGAATTTATATCTAATGAATTTAATCTATTTTGCAATGATAGAGGGATCAAAAGATAGATGTCTGAACCTAAAACTCCTCCATAGAATAGTATAGCAAAGAGAAGGAACAGATCTATCTTAGATTGTGCAAGGACATTAATGATTGAAAATAATGTTGCACAAAAGTACTGGAAAGAAGTTGTAAGTACAACTATTTATACTCTTAACTGAGTATAGATCAAAAAAGGTACAAATCTAACACCTTATGAGTTATGTCATGGGTATGCACCTAATGTAAAGTACTTTAGAATTTTTGGAAGTAAATGCTACATACTAAAGGAAATAGGAATGGAAAATTTGATGCTAAAAGCGGCGAGGGTATATTCCTAGGCTATTCCACAAAAAGTAAAGCTTATAAGTGTTTGAACTCTAACACTAACAAAATTGTGGAAAGTGTGAATGTCAAATTTGATGAGTATGAAGAGAAAATTGAAGCTGATAGTAAAAGAGAACTAGAAGATTACAGATCTTTTGTGTATATAGAGGAAGGAGAGGCAAGTGGCAGACTTGCACCTGATGCTAAGTCACAGGTAAGCAATGTCAAGCATTAGGAAAATAATGTCGAGAGAGAAGAAGAATGTGCCGAGCAATAGGAAGAAGTTGTCGAGTATCAGGGAGAGGTTGTCAAGCATTCAGAAGCTAAATCTGACAATCTAGTTGGTGAACCTGAAGAGAAAAATGAAAGGAGAGCAGAACCTATTCTAGCACAATATGTAAGGAGACATCACAAGCCTAAATAGATTATTGGAGACAAAGATACTAGAGTTCTGACCAGAAGCAAGACAAGAGATCCAACATGTTTACTATGTTAATTTGAGCCTAAGACAACAAAGGATGCATTAGAAACTGAAGACTGGATACAAGCAATGAATGAAGAGATAGACCAGATAGAGAAGAATGATACCTGGACTTTGGTGCTAAGACTAGAAAATAAGAATGTCATTGGGACAAAGAGGGTATTCTGAAATAAGCTGAATGAGCATGGTCAAATCACAAGAAACAAAGCTAGGCTAGTATGAAAAGGCTATGCACAAGAAGAAGGAATAGATTATGGGTAGACATTTTTCCCTGTAGCTAGATTAAAAGGAGTAAGAACCCTACCTGCATATGTTTCCTATAAAGATTTCAAGTTATACCAAATGGATGTTAAGTTTGCATTTTTAAATGGTGTATTAGAAGAAGAAGAAGAATTATATATTGAATAGCCAAAAGGATTTGTTGATCCAAACAAAAGACACAAGGTTTGCAAACTGAATAAATCACTGTATGGACTAAAGAAAGCTCCCAGAGCATGGTATGAGAGACTACACAACTACCTAATACAGATTGGATTCTCAAGGAAAAATGACACAAGGAATCTATACATGAAAGATGAAGAAGGCAAAAGAATCTTGTTAGTTAAGATCTCTCTAGATGATATTATATTTGGTGGACAAGATGACTTGTGTAAAAAAATTTCAAATGAAATGCAAACTAAATTTGAAATGAGTATGTTTGGGGAGATCAAATTTTTTGTTGGTTCACAAGTATATTAGATGGAGAAATGAAATTTTCATCACCCAGTCTAAATATGTTCATGAGATACTGAAAACCTTTGGTATGGAAGATTCAAGGCCAATAAGTACTCCCATGGATACTAGACAAAAGTTGTCTAAAAATGATGATGTTGCAGAAGTAAATCAAACTTTGTATAGATCTATGATTGGAAAGCTATAGTATGTTGTACATAGTAGAATAGATATTTCTTTAGCTATTGGGATAGTGGCAAGTATCTCTTCCAATCCTAAGGAAACTCACATGATGGTTGTCAAAAGAATAATGAGATATTTGAAAGGGATTGCTGACTATGGATTGTACTACAAGAAGCATGAAAAGTTTGAACTGAGAGTATATACTAATACTGATTGGAAAGGAAATGTGGATGATAGAAAGAGTACTAGTGGTGGAGCTTTCTTTCTTAGATAGAGATTAGTTTCTTGGACAAGAAAGAAACAAAATTGCATTTCCCAATCCACTGTTGAAGCTGAATATGGGGCTGCATTAGTGAACTGTTCAAACTTGGTATGGATAAAGCAATTGTTGGTAGGCATGAAAGAAGAAATCACTGAACCAGTTGTCATTTTCTGTGACAACACAAGTGCTAAAAACATCTCTAAGAATCTAGTGATGCACACAAAGACCAAACACATTGCAATCAAGTATCATTACTTGAGAGAATTGGTACAAGATAAAGAGGTTCAAATGGAATATGTGAATACAAAGGAATAACTAGCAGACATATTCACCAAATATTTACCTAAAGAAGATCATGAATATCTAAGAGGTCAATTAGGGGTCCTTCCCCTAACTGAGGCTACCTAGTCAAGCTAGGAGAAGTGCATCAAATGTGCTGCAAAGAGTATCTAACAAGTTGATGAAGAGACAGATCACACTTTAGGAGTGGCCTAGAGTTGTGAAAAGTATAGAAAAGCCAAGAATCGGTCATAAGAAAAGATGACAGGGAGAAATATTGTTACTAAATTGAAAAGATGATATCTACATCTGTAGGATGTATGTTTTAGTTGTTGCTTTGGCATTTTTGTCAAAGAGGGAGATGATCACAGATGAATACACAGAATGAAATTTTCATGGAAGATCAAGTAAGAGGGAGAGATTCAGGGGATGGTCATACAAGCATGGCTAATTGATTCTATATCATAATGAAGCTAAGGATATTATGAATATTTCTGATGGACAGATAAGTTTTGGATTGGTTTTTAATTCATGTGATATTCATATGGTGTTGCCATCAATGCCAAAGAGGGAGATTGTTGGAAACTACAATTGAAGCAATGGTTGTATTGTCATTGATGTCAAACCTTAACTGGTAAGAATGTTTCTATTTAAGAAAGTACTATATCTATTTGATTTTTGTGAAGGGGAAAAGAAAGGTTGGTAACAATAGCACCTAAGGAAATGTTGAGTTATCTTGATATTTCAATGAGTACTTAATTATGTGGCACAATGATAAGATAATGTATTGTTTATCTAAGTATGAATGAAGACTAAACTGGTAGGCTTAACCGAGCACAAATGAAGAAATATATTTTAAGCCAAGTGATGCTAGTGTTGACTGAGCTAGTATATGCTAAGTAAATTTAGTGTTGACCAAACATTAGTTAATTGTTGAGGAAGATAGTATTAGCTGATAAAATAGTTTTTGAGTTGACCGAGCTTTCTAATGAAGACCGAGGAGTTGAACACTATATTGACCTTGCGTCATTTTTTTACATTTATGTAAGAATTCAGATTTCTAGCCAACATTGTTGAATTCTTGGATTATGTAAAATGTGTTGACTTAATTTATTGATTGTACAAAAGCATTTAATGCACTCTAAAACATTTTATTGTAAATCTATTAAGAGATTTGAGATATCTCTAGAAGGATAGCTGAAGAACATAAAGTAGGAAGGATTCGATGAATCTGACCTAACCCTGAGATCTACAAAGGAGATTAAGCATAAAAGGATGTATTGACATAATTGAGGAAGTATTTGTTGGAAACAATTGTCTGAAGGAAATTGCTACTCAATTATGTATTGTCTTTGATGTCACACAATGTCATAGTCCGCAGCAATCTGATCCTACCGAGCTCAGTCGGTCTGCCAGACAGGAATATTAGTGCTTACCGAGTCCACTTGGTTGTTGAAGAAAGTTTAGTGTTTACCGAGTTCAGTCGGTCATCGAAGAAAGTTTAGCATTTACCGAGTTCAGTTGGTCATCGAAGAAAGTTTAGCATTTACCGAGTTCAGTCGGTCATCAAAGAAAGTTTAGTGTTTACCGAGTTCAGTCGGTCATCGAAGAAAGTTAGTATTTACCGAGTTCAGTCGGTTATCAAAGGTAAAAGATTGTTGGTGTTTACCGAGTTCCCTCGGTCTCTGAAAAATTATAAAAAGATATGGTCACCGAGCACTGTCGGCCCTTGAAAGATTTTTGCAAATAGAGTTTACTTATTTCAGCCAACTGTTATACTAAATAATGTCGATTTGACTAATCCAAAATCATATAAATAAAAGGTCAAATGTGAAAAGTAAACATAAACAGCAGAAGATTTACAGAAGAAAAAGAAAAAGAGGTGAATGCAAATTTGTGAAGGATGTTCAGATATCCTTGAGGTGCAGCAGAGATTTATTCGATCAGAGAGGATTAGACTTATGCAGAACAGAGATCTGTAATCAGCAAGACAGTTGCATTATTATACAGGTCACTTTTTCATTGTTACCTTCTTATCATTGTAACAGTGAATTCTAAATCTCTTAACCGAGTTGGTTTAACAGCCATAATGTAAATCCTCTAACAAGGTGACAATTCCATTGAATTGTTTTCAAGACCTCTTACCAGGCCACTCCTAGCAGGGTGTTTTAAATCCTCTAACAAGGTCACACCTAACAGTGTGTTTTGTAACCTTTTACCGGGTTGGCTTCTAACCGGGCATCACTTCAAAAAAGTGAAAATCAGTATCTAGATACATTGGTGGTTTTTCCCATATTGGGTTTCCACGTTAAATCTTGTGTCTCTTGTGTTCTTAATTGCTTCCTCAATCATATACATGTGCTGATGAATATCTAAAGATAATATTGCTAATACTTTCTGCATCTTCAAAGTTACTGCAATCTATTTACCGAGTGCTAAAACAGACAACATTGTTAAGATATCTTAAAGGATCTGCAAAGAATTAATTGTGAAGTGTTTTTATGGTTGACTTATTCACCCCCCCCCCCCCTCTCAGTCACTTCATCCATATTCCATCAATTGGTATCAGAGCTTTTGGTGCTTGCAGGAAGGGTTTCAAAGACCTAAGCTAAAGATCAGGATGTCTTACAAGAGGGAAATTCCAAAGCTTAACAGAGATAACTTTTCAGCATGGCAAGGTCTCATGCGACTTCATCTGGCTTCCATTGGTGATTCAAGATGTAAATACATTGATGAAGAGTACACAATTCCTAATGGCGCATTAACTGTTGAAGACATTGCAGATAAAAAGACTCACAACACCATGATGATAGACATTGCATCTGCTCTCAGCTATGAAGAATTTGATGATATTAAAGACTGCACTACTACATATGAAATGTGGGTGGCACTGAAGAAAATATATGGTGGTGATGCAAATGTGAAAAGAGCTAAAGCAAAAAGCCTAAGAGGACAGTTTGACAAGATGAATATGAAGGAAGATGAAAACATTGCAAAATATGTTGAAAGAATCAAAGCAAGTGTAAGTGCAATTAGAGCTTCTGGAGGAACAATCTCAGATGAGACTGTTATAAGTAAGGTACTCAGAACACTACTCCCTATCTATGCAATAAGAGTATCAGCTATTCAAGAAAGAAGATGTGAAGCAAACCACAATATAACTTTGGATGCTCTAGTTGGAAGATTGACAGCTTTTGAATTAGACAACTATGACAACTATGTTCCTAGTTCCAAAAATATTGAATCAGCATTTGAGGCCAAGGTTTCACTAAAGAAGAACAAGAAAATTAAAGAAGTTCAGACAGATAGTGAAGAAGAATCAGAAGAAAGTTCTGATAGTGATCTTGAAATTGTAGAAGCATTACTTGCAAAGAAGTACTCTAGAGGGAAAGGTAAGTATAAAGGTAAAACTCCTTTAATTTGTTTTTCATGTGAAGAAATTGGACATATTGCAGCTAGGTGCCCAAACAAGCAAGTCAAGGAAGAAAAGAGAAGTCACAAGTACTATGGCAAAAAGAATTTCAAATCATACAAGGATAAATGTAAGAAATCATGTTTTATGGCTAAAGATTCTGATGATAGTGAAGAAGAAATTGTCTTTATCACTATAAAAGATGAATCTGATGATGATGAAGATAAGATGGCACTTATTTCTCATATAAGCAAAGATGATATATGGATAATAGACAGCGGATGTTCACACCACATGACTGGTGACAAGACAAAATTTGAATATCTAGAAGACTGTGACAATGGTAATGTAAGATTCAGAAACAATGAACCTTGTTGTATAAAAGGAAAAGGAAGAATCTCATTAACCAAAGAACTCATATGTGATAATGCTTACTGGGTTGAAGGACTAAAACATAATCTTCTAAGTGTAGCACAGCTAATCAACACTGGTTTCAAGGTTGAATTCATGAATGGTCAAGCAAGACTGCTGGATGGAAAAGGAAAACTCATTGGATCAGGCAAACAAACAAAAGGTAACTTATTTTATCTTGATCTCAATGAATATTCATGCTTTATTGCTCAAATAGAAGAAAGTTGGTTATGGCACAAAAGGTTATGTCATGTGAATTTTGATAACATGATAAAAATAAGCAAATTCAAGAAGGTTAGAGGCATTCCTACTTTGAAGAAACCTGACACTGGTCTATGTAAGAATTGTCAGATTGGCAAAATGAGTAAAACTAGTTTCAAGAGTAAGAACTATCAATCTAAAGAAATTTTGGAAATTGTGCATACTGATTTATGTGGACCTATTGGAATACAAAGCTATACTGGAGATAAATTCTTTATTCTTCTTGTTGATGATTATTCTAGAATGATGACTGTTATGTATTTAAGAGAAAAATTAGAAGCATTTGAAAAGTTCAAATGGTACTTAGCAAGAGTAGAAAAAAAAATAGGGAAAAGATTAAAATGCTTAAGATCAGACAGAGGTGGTGAATTCATCTCCCATGATTTTAACAACTTCTGCATTGAAAGAGGAATTAAAAGATAGGTATCAGCTCCTAGAACTCCTGAGCAGAATGGAATAGCAGAAAGAAGAAATAGATCTATTATGGATTGTGCAAGGACTCTAATGATAGAAAAGAACATCTCTATAAAGTACTAGAAGGAAGCTATCAGCACTGCAGTTCATACCTTGAACCCAGTACAATTGAAGAAAGACACATTCAAAACTCCTTATGAATTATGGTATGGCTATAAACCTAATGTAAGTTACATGAAAATATTTGGTAGCAAGTGTTATATCTTAAAAGAATCTAGAAGAAATAAATTTGATGTGAAAAGTGATGAAGGAATATTCCTAGGATATTCTAGCAAAAGCAAGGCATACAAATGTCTGAACTTATCTACTCACAAAGTCATAGAAAGTATACATGTAAAATTTGATGAGTTTGCAGAAAAGACTGAGGAAGAAAGCAAAAGGGAACCTGAGAACTACAGAAGATTCATTTACATTGACAGACACAACTATCAATAAGGAAGCTATATCTACCGAGCTGAGCACAGTTACCGAGTCATAGGAAGAAGTTCAAACTAAGTCACAGGAAGAAATTCAGACTGAGTCTCAGCCTGAAGTTACCGAGCAAATATCTACCGAGCCCGAGCAACCTGAAGAAGAGATCCTAGAAGACAACAGCATGAATCATTCAAAAGGCAAGGAACCTATACTAGCCAAATATGTCAGAAGACATCATACACCAGATCAAATCATTGGAAACAAATCAGATGGTACTATGACAAGAAGCAAGCTAAAAGGTACATGTCTACTTACTAATTTTGAACCTAGAAATATCAAAGATGCATTCGAGAATGAAAGTTGGATTGAAGCAATGAATGAAGAATTAGAACAAATACAAAGGAACAAAACTTGGACTCTTGTACCTAGACCTAAAGATAAGAATGTAATTGGAACAAAATGGGTATTCAGAAATACACTGAATGAAGATGGCAAAGTATCTAGAAACAAAGCTAGACTGGTATGTAAAGGTTATTCTCAAGAAGAAGGTATAGATTATGGAGAAACTTTTGCTCCTGTTGCAAGATTAGAAGGTGTAAGAACTCTACTTGCTTATGCAGCACACAAAGGATTTAAGGTATATCAGATGGATATAAAATTTTGCATTTCTCAATGGAATTCTTGATGAAGAAGTCTACATTGAACAACCTGAAGGTTTTGTTGATCCAGACAAAGGGACATGGTCTGCAAGTTACACAAAGCATTGTATGGTTTAAAACAAGCTCCTAGAGCATGGTATGAAAGACTCCATAACTATTTGATCCAGATTAATTTCAAAAGAGCTAATGATAACAGTAATCTGTATATCAAAGAAGGACCGGATGACAAAATTGTATTGGCAGAAATATTTGTGGATGATACTATATTTACAGGGAATGAGGATCAGTGCAAAGAATTTTTAGAACAAATGAACAGAGAATTTGAAATGTCTATGTTTGGTTTAATAAAATTCTTTGTTGGTCTTCAAATTCAGCAAAGCAAGAATGGTATATACATTACTCAATCCAAATACATTAAGGAGATACTTAAGAAGTTTGGAATGGAAGATTCAAAACTAGTTGGTACACCCATGTGTACTGGACTGAAACTTACCAAAAATGATGATTCAAAAGAAGTTGATCAGACCCTATACCGATCTATGATTGGAAAATTGCAGTATGTGGTACATACAAGACCTGATATTGCCTTAGCAGTCGGTATAGTAGCTAGATTCTCAGAAAAACCTAAGAAAATCACATGATGGCAATCAAAAGAATCTTAAGATACTTAAGAGGAACTGAAGAGTATGGTTTGTGGTATAAATTTGGAGGCAATCTAGACTTGAAAGTGTTTACTGATGCTGATTGGGCAGGAAAAAGCACAAGTGGTGGAGCATTTTTTCTTGGAAAAAGACTGGTATCCTGGACTAGTAAAAAGCAGAATTGTACATCTCAATCCACAGCCGAAGCAGAATATGTTGCTGCTCGCAGTAAAACTGTTCAAATATTGTTTGGTTTAAACAGCTATTAGAAGGTATGAAGGTTGAAATCAAAGAACCAGTTGTTATATTTTGTGACAATACCAGTGCAATAAACATTTCTAAGAATCCAGTGATGCATTTCCAAAACCAAGCACATGCTATTAAATATCACTTTGTTAGAGAATTGGTGCAGGACAAGGAAATCAGATTAGAATATATTCATACAAAAGAATAGATTGCAGACATTTTTACCAAACCATTACCTAAGGATGCATTTGTGTATCTAAGAGGTAAGTTAGGGGTCATTCCCCTATCCGAGGCTCACTAAATATAGTTTTAGTGATGCATCAACCAGAACATGATTAAAAATCAACCTGTTGATGTAGTATATTCAAGGAATCATTGCATATGAATCAGTACTTGAGGTACATTAATTTTCACCGGTAATATGTGAATTGTCTTTGGCATGTGTTGTCAAAGAGGGAGTGTTTGCTATGTCTTTGCTATTACTTCAAGAAATTTTCATTAGTCAGAAGGAAGAATTTTCAGGATACAGGAAGTTTGCTGACAGAGGGAGATTTGAATCTAAACCGGGCAAACTCTTTCAAATTTCTTGTGCTATGACATATTGTGTTGCCATCAATGCCAAAGAGGGAGATTGTTGGAAACAATTGTCTGAAGGAAATTGCTACTCAATTATGTATTGTCTTTGATGTCACACAATGTCATAGTCCGCAACAATCTGATCCTACGAGCTCAGTCGGTCTGCCAGACAGGAATATTAGTGCTTACCGAGTCCACTTGGTGGCTAAAGAAATTTTAGTGTTTACTGAGTTCAGTCGGTCATCAAAGAAAGTTTAGCGTTTACCGAGTTCAGTCGATCATCGAAGAAAGTTTAGCATTTACCGAGTTCAGTCGGTCATCGAAGAAAGTTTAGCGTTTACCGAGTTCAGTCGGTCATTGAAGAAAGTTAGTATTTACCGAGTTCAGTCGGTTATCAAAGGTAAAGTATTGTTGGTGTTTACCGAGTTCCCTCGGTCTCCGAAAAATTATAAAAAGATATGGTCACCGAGCACTGTCGGCCCTTGAAAGATTTTTGCAAATAGAGTTTACTTATTTCAGCCGACTGTTATACTAAATAATGTCGATTTGACTAATCCAAAATCATATAAATAAAAGGTCAAATGTGAAAAGTAAACATAACAGCAGAAGATTTACAGAAGAAAAAGAAAGAGAGGGAATGTGAATTTGTGAAGGATGTTCAGATATCTTGAGGTGTAGCAGAGATTTATTCGATCAGAGAGGATCAGACTTATGCAGAACAGAGATCTATAATTAGCAAGACAGTTGCATTATTATACAGGTCACTTTTTCATTGTTACCTTCTTATCATTGTAACAGTGAATTCTAAATCTCTTAACCGAGTTGGTTTAACAGCCATAATGTAAATCCTCTAACAAGGTGACAATTCCATTGAATTGTTTTCAAGACCTCTTACCAGGCCACTCCTAGCAGGGTGTTTTAAATCCTCTAACAAGGTCACACCTAACAGTGTGTTTTGTAACCTTTTACCGGGTTGGCTTCTAACCGGGCATCACTTCAGAAAAGTGAAAATCAGTATCTAGATACATTGGTGGTTTTTCCCATATTGGGTTTCCACGTTAAATCTTGTGTCTCTTGTGTTCTTAATTGCTTCCTCAATCATATACATGTGCTGATGAATATCTAAAGATAATATTGCTAATACTTTCTGCATCTTCA